>PVJO010001819.1:0-23998 GCA_004026905.1 Hystrix cristata | reverse complement strand
TCATGTGCACTTCAGTATCTTCCGGGATAGTGGGACATAGGGCATGATTGGCTTTGGGCTTTTTAACTTCTCGATACATCATAAGCATTTTTTCAGGTCAGCTAATACCTTTGGCAGATGGTATTTTGAAACAGTTTCTAATATCGAATATTAGAAATGTCTAATATTTAATCAATTTCTAATATTGTCTCTAGTGTTTCCCTGTTACACACAACATGAATGAATATGAGATCTTAATGAATAAAAGAGATTGAATCCTTGCATAAGTTGGCTATCCTGTCTTCCGCCTTACATGTTACACCACAGATCTTCTTTAGTTCATGATTAAAGCAGTTACGTAGGAAGAACCTTTGGAAAGGCTGACCTCAAAGCAGCCATTAAGATACACGTATTTGACTCTTCCTGTAAGCAGCCTATGGTGACTTGTGAAAATGGTTCGCTACTCTCTTGACCCAGAAGACCCCACAAAATCATGTACATGTAGAGGCTCAAATCTTTGTGCTCACTTTAAGAACACCTGCGAAACTGCCCTGGCCTTCGAGGGTATGCGTATCTGAAAGGCCGCCAGGTATCTGAAGGATGTCACTCTACAGAAGCAATGTGTGCTGTTCTGGCATCACAGTGGTGGAGTTGGTAGCTCTGCCCACGCTGGACGCAGGGTCGGTGGGGCTGGGCTCAGGGTTGGTGGCCCAAAAAGAGCTGAATTTTTACTGCAAATGTTTAAAAATGAAGAGACTAATGCTGAACTTAAGGGTGTAGACATAGATTCTGTGGTCACTGAACACAGCACCCACGATGTGCTGCCAAACTTACAGAGCTCATGGTCGGATGAACCCACACACGAGATGCCCCTGCCGTACTGAGATGATTGTGACTGAGGAGGGACAAACAGTGTCTCAACCAGAGGCTGAAGTTGCACCAAAGAAAAAGGTATCTCAGAAGAACCCGAAGAAACAAAAACTTACAGCACGGGAATAAGTTAAGCATAAAATAGATGCAAATAGAGTAAAAACAAAAAAAAGAAATAGGTATTTTGGTGGACAAAGTGGTATGTGCCTGTGGTCCCAGCTGCTCAGGAGGCTGAGGCAAGAGGGTCACTTGAGCCCAGGAGTTCAAAGAAAAAAGAAAAATAAATATTCAAGTAGATGTTCTTACTTATGTGTGAAACCTAAAAAGTTTATTTCAGAGAACTAGAAAGTGGAATGGTGGTTACTAGAGCCTGGGAAGAGTGTAAGAGGAGAGGTAGCAGGTACAGGGGTGCAGTTGGAGAAGAGGAACGTGATCTAGTGATCTGTAGCACTAGGAAAAGATACCTATGGTTGACAACAATTGACTCTTTTGAGATAATTATTAGAGAAAATTTTTGTGAAATTATATGTATCTGAGGTGATAGATGTCACTCTGACCATCATACATTGTATCCATGCATTGAGATACCCCACTGTACCTCATAAATGCACATTTATCATGTCAATTAAAAACTAGATGTATTTTTAAAAAGAAAAAAATATTCACATTGTTTGAAAACTGAAGGTATTCAGAACAGAGGCTATTTCCAGGAAGGGTTTATAGAGCATGAAGACTCTGAAGAAAGATAATTATAGCTATTGCTTTATCAGAGTTTGCTGGAAGCCAGTACTGTATATCCCAGTCACCTAGATTATCTGTATTCAGTCTTTGCATTAGGAGAACAATTCTGTATTTTCCAGGATAATGGAATAGAAGGCTGGAGAAGGTAATAATGTGTCCGCGTTTGCATGGCTTTTGAGTGGCAACATCTGACCTCAAACCCATGTCTGAGTTCAAAGCCCAGGCTCATTCACCAGGTGATGCTACTTCATTGTCGTGGACCAGGGCTATTGTGTCTGTTCTTTTCTCTCTGTTCCCAACAATAGTAAAACTGCAGTGCAGAATTCTTTCCACAGTTATGTGAATATAACTTTAATATTCATTAAGAGTAAAGAACTGCCCACATTCCCAGTACCATCTTTTTTGTTTTTGTTTTTGGCTTTTTGAGACAGGCTCTTACTCTGTAGCTTAGGCTGGCCTTGCACTTGTGGCATTTCTCCTGTCTTGGCCTCCCAGGTACTGGGATTACAGGTGTGTGTCACCATGCCTGGCTCGCAGTGCCATCTTCCAATCGCTAGGTCTTGCTGACCTCACAGAGAGAAGTCCAGTGACCTTGTGGGAAGAGGAAAAAGAGAGCAAAGACATCTTTTTCTATCATCTAAAACCTGCTAGTTTAAATGCAGCCCATCCCTCCCTCCCTGCAGTGCTGGGGATTGAACTCGGGGCCTCATACATGCTAGGCAAGCACTCTACCCCTGAGCTACATCCCCAGCCCAGTGTAGCTTT
This sequence comes from Hystrix cristata, assembly GCA_004026905.1. Lineage (NCBI taxonomy): Eukaryota > Metazoa > Chordata > Mammalia > Rodentia > Hystricidae > Hystrix > Hystrix cristata. The sequence continues at coordinate 21,643 of PVJO010001819.1, read as the reverse complement.
TTCTCATGTGCTCATGCTTCCTCAAAGCCTGCCCAACTATAAGGTCACTTGAATACAGTATAACCTCTAAGTAACTCAAATCACCTACCATCTCTTCTTTGACAGAAATGCGTGCTAGTAGAATGCCAAGCAGCAACAGAAAACATCCTCTGGTCATTATGTATGGTGGTGGGTGGCATACTGAGATACTAGGCTTCTAGTGGTCTACAGTATTCCACAGTTCTGGGGAGACATCTGAATACTGGCAACTCTAGGCCTTCTCATGGGAATTCCACAGAGAAAACACCATTTGCCTATGGCAGCACTATTCAACAGAAATCTCTGTGGTGGAAGTGTTACGTACAGCAATACCTCAGTTCATGAATGCTCCTGTTTGTGAACAATTTGGTTTGTGAATAGAAGTATTCGGCAAAATTATGCTTCTGTTTGTGAATTCCATGTCAGGTGATGAACATGATCATGGCCATCTTCCTGGCATGAACATGAATGCAGCCATCTTCCCTGCACTGACACATGGTCATGGCTTCCTCTAGTTGAGATTGCAGTCACAGACAGACCTGTGAACACTTGGTGTGAAGCTTCATTGTGTGCTTTTTAGCACATACAATACTGTAAAGTATTATCCGATGTAGCATGGCTCCAAACAAAGTGCTGAGCAAGTATTGTGGTAAAAAGAAAGTGCAGAGCAATAATGAAGATGACCAGAATGTGCAGAGCAAGAATGGTAAGCTTTTGAAGAAAATAACCATTGAATTGAAGAAGGAAAATGTAGAAAAGCATGAGCATGGTATTCATGTGACTGATCTGGCCTTGGAGTAGAAAACGGCAAAGTTGACAATCTTGACTACTTTGAAGAATAAAGATACCGTCAAAGGAGGTGACATGGTAAGAGGAGTAATAATGTTAACCAAGCAGAGGACACAAGTGCTGGAAGAGGTGGAAAAACTTTTGTTAGTGTGGTTGAATGAGAAATAGTTGGCAGGTGACAGCATTAGTGGAGTTACGATCTGTGAAAAAGCCAGGAAATTGCATAGTGGTTTGTGGCAAGAAAACTCCTGTACAAGTGCAACAAATGATGAATTTAAATTCAGTAGAGGGTGGTTGGATAACTTCTGCAAGAGAAGTGGTATCCACAGTGCATTGAGACATGGTGAGACTTCCAGTTCTGACAAGGGTGCTGCAGACACCTACAAGAAAGAATTCATAGAATTCATGAAGGCAGACGGGTACATTGCTCAACAAGTGTTGGATTGCAGTGAACCAGGACTCTTCTGGAAGAAGATGCCAAACAGAACCTATATCATGCAGGAGGAAAAGGCACTGTTGGGGCAGAAACCCATGAAGGACACATTGGCCCTTTTGCTGTGTGCACATGCAAGCTCTGATATGAAGAGTAACTCACTACCGGTGTATCATTCCCAGATCCCTAGTGCATTCAAGGAACAGAATGTGCACACGGCCAGACTGCTGGTGATGTGGCGGGCCAGGGTGAAAACTTGAGCTCTTGGAATGGCTGCACCAGTATGAAAGCTTGGATCACAAGGCGGTTCATGGAATGACTATGCAAGGTGTTCCCACCCACCGTTAAGAAATATCTGACAACAAGGGATTGGGATTTAGTTCAGTGGTTAGACTGCTTACCTCGCAAGCACAAGGCCCTGAGTTTGATCCTCGGCACCAACCCCCCCCCAAAAAGACAACAACAAGAAATAACTGACAACCAACTGCCTGAAAGCTGCCTTTTTCTGATGGACAGTACCCTGGCACACCCTCCAGCCTTGGTGGATGTTGTGGGTGCTGAGTATGATTCCATAAAAGTCATGTCCTCTCCCGCTCCACCCCATGACACCGCTTCTGCAGCCCATGAATCAGCAAGTGATGTGCAACTTCAGGAAGCTGTACACAAAGGCACTCTTCACCAGGTCTTTTAATGTCACTGAAGGGATGTCCTTGACTCTGAAAGAGTTCTGGGAGACACAGTTCAATGTCCTCCACTGCATCAACCTCATCGACAAAGCCTGGAGAGATGTCACGTACCAGACCTTAAACTCAGCCTGGAGGAAACTGGCCAGAATGCATCACCAAACGTGACTTTGAAGGGTCTAACACACAGGTGGTGGAGATTGTCATAGCTAAGAGTGTGGGTCTGGATGGTGACGGTGCAGACAGAGAGGAGCTTGTTGAGAACCATAAATAGGAACTGATGACAGAAGTGCTGGCTGATCTCTGGGGTGAGCAGCAGAAGGTGTTTGTTGAGGAGCTTTCCTCAGAGGAAGAGGGAGACAGACAGGCAGGAGGTTAGCAGTGATGTGGTAAAATCCATTATGGAAAAATGGAATGAGTGCCAGGATTTCTTTGACAAGCACCACCCCAACATAACTGTAATGAACAGTGTGGAATCTGATAAATGATAATGAGGTCTCTCATTTCCGGAGGGTTATGCAGCTCAGGAAAAAAAAAATGCCATTAGACAGATTTTTTTTTTTTGGTCAAATTGACCCTGCAACTAAGAGACAAGAGAGGAAACCCCTGAGGAGATCCTCTCTGATGTTCTAATGGAAGGGGACTCTCCCTCCAAAGAATAACTTCTTCCCCACCCACCTTCCTGTCCTGCATGCCAGAAGTTGCCTCAAACAAGGTTAGTGTTCTCTCTCTTCGTACTGTACTGTATTGTGCTTTGTTTCATATTTTTGTGGTTAAAAAATACATACAGTTCAAAACAGATTGACCTTACTTACATTGAACCTTACGGGGAAATTTGATTCGGTTCAGGACAAATTTGGTTTATGATCAGAATTGTGGAACGAGTTAAATTTGTGAGCTGAGGCGCTGCGCCGTCTGTACTGGCTAATGTAGTAGCCTTGGCCACATGAGCCACTGGACACTGAAAAAGGCCTCTTGTGCTGTCATATTGGATAGTGCTTTAATGGTTCTAGAGATCCAGTCTCTTTCTTTTTGAGTTTCTGATGAAAGATACAGACATTATCTCTGGAAAAATGTATGTTTGCTTATATACAAATACAAAATTTTATCCAAATTCAGAGTCTAAGAATCTTTAAAAAAATGCCACGTGTACTTCAGACACTTCCTAAAGCATGGTTTGGAGACAGTCCTTTCCCTGGGATCACTGCTGCCCAGAGCCGCATGTTCCATCCCTGACTTTGGATCTTGACACATCTGGGGTCCCACCTGAATGGGGAAGAGACCCCCCCCCCAACGGGTCAGCTGCTGATCTAAACAGTGATTTCTCAGGGGTTGGTTTCTGAGCAATCTGCTGCTTACACCACCCGCTCCTGCAGCCTTTACCCAGACCATGGCCCTCTGCGTGCTGAGATTGGAGCTTCACAGCTCTACCTGGCTACTTGTCTTTCCTGCCCACTGTGAGGTTAAAAGAACAATGAGGTTTTCCTTGAGTTCTTTTTTTTTCTTTTTTGGGGGTGGGGTGGGGTGCTGGGGCTCAAACTCAGGGCCTTATGCTTCCTTGGCAAGTGCTGTACCACTGAGCTAAATCCCCAACTCTTTGAGTTCCTTTCTACATGGGGACTTCAGCATTTCTCATTTTACTCGGTATGCCTCAGCTTGCAATATAGATGTCAAAGCCTAAAACTATTGAGTCATATGAAGCTCCCTTCCTTGGTCACCAGTCCTGCAGTGCTTACCATAGCCTGGTGTGTGGCTTGGCTGGGGTATTCATTGCTAAGTGGGTGTGTCTAGATAATGGACTGTGGAGGACCGGGACCTTTCTGACTTGGCTGTGCTTCTGCATTTTTGACCTTTGCATCATGGGAGACAAAGAATTGTCTTCTGAAGAAGTTTCTGCAAGCCAGAAAGTGAATTTTGATTGCTATATATCCTGTTATTGAATGGACAACTGTTTTAAGTAGAATCTGCTGCTTTCAGGTGGTATTGGGGGTGGACACCTGAGTCGGGATCCTATGGTAATAGGATGGTGCTTACACCTGTTAGAAATTTTTGTTTCAACAGTGGGAGAACAAGTTAGATTGGAGTAGGTCAGGATTAAGGAAAAGGAGAATACTGTTTTAAATTTCTTAATTATTACTGCTTCCTTTCTTTTCCCTTCCCTCCTTCTTTGTCCCTTCACCCCTGCCCCACACTGGGGATTGACTCCAAGGCCTCATTCTATCACTGAGCTGTATCTACAGCCTATTTTTCATTTTTTAATTTTTTGGAAAATTTGAGACAAAGTTTTGCCCGGGCTGTGCTTAAACTCACAATCCTCTGATCATAAGAATATGGCTCTGCAACTGGTGAATTGTTGCTTTCTTGAGGCCTTTTAACAGGGAATAGAGCAGCAATGGTGAATCCTTTAGAGCTTTCACTGGTAGCAAAATCCCCCACAGCACAAGTGCCATAGGTGTGCCACCACCGGCATAGAGGGTGGGAAAGCAGGTAATAAAGAACCATCATTTCCTAGTAGAGCCGAGGCATCCTTGTATATCTTTGGTTGATCAAGAGCTTGACATTGCTAGATAGTAGTTGTCCTGTCTGGAGTCAAGTCCTGGGTACCTCTTGCGTTGCGAAATCTCCAGAGACTGTTTCAGATGATCTGTGATTGCCCAGAGCATGAGACCCTGGAGGTAAAATATGGGGGAATATCAATGTGCCATCTGGTAGCCTGATCATCACATTAATCGCTAAGGCCTGTGAATTCTGTACCTAAATAGCTATTGGATTTGCCCACCTGCTCTTTATGTGAATGGCCACTGTTTTTGCTCAGACTTTCAATTTTTCTTGATTAAATTTCTGCCAACACTCACTTAACTACAGTATTTGCTCATCCCATCTAGTCTTCACTCCCCCCAGCAGCTAGCCAGAGTGATCTTTCAGCAAACCCTGCAGCGGAGCTTGTTATAGACAAGGCACAGATTCCTTGGCATGCCATTCAATGCCTTGTAAGAGCTGGTGTCTCTCTACTTTCCATTAAAATCTCCTTCATGCAATAAAGTCCAAAAGTATTTGTTGGGTGTCTCTTACATACCAGGTCTGCTCTGGGCACTGGAAACATCGTTGAATAAAACCAGACTTAATTCTCTGCCTTTATGCAGCTCACATTCTTATTGGAGAGGAGAAACAAACTGTGTAGTACAGATTACGCTAAGTGCTATGGAGGAAAATAAGAAAATAGACATGTGGCAACTGGGTGTGTGGGTTGTAATTTACAGGGTGTGACAGTTAAACTGGATTGTCCACTTGGTCAGTCTGTGAGCCATTTAGGGTGTGTCTAGGTGGGTCAATGACCTCGGGTTCTGTATCTAGTCATTTTCTGTCTGGCACTATTTCCCTGCTCTGCTTCCTGAGTATCATGATCTAAGCAGCTTTCTCCTGCCAGGCCTCTCTACCATGATGTTCCTGCCTTGGAGCCAACCAGCCGTGCACAGAACCCTCTAAAACCATGGGCCAAAAATAGACCTTTCTTACTTTAAGTTGAATATGTTGGGTATTTGGTCCCAGCTGACTAATACAGAGGGGTCAAGAGAAGTAACATGGGGGGTAAAGAGATGAAGGAAGTGAGAGAAAACCCCAAGAAAATCTGAAGAAAAATCATTCTGAATAAAAGGAACAGCAGGCACACCAATGCTAAGCCAGGAATCACAAGGACAGCAGTGTGACTAGTAAAGAGTTAAAAAAAGAGAAGAGTTTACACTGAGGGTAATAATGGACCAGGTGGGACAAATTGTGTAGGAATGCATTAGTCATTATTAGTGGTAGTTTGGCCCTCTTAAGGTGAAATGGGAAGCTCTTGAAGGGTGAGTTCAGGAATGATTTATATTGTAAAGGATCATTCTGGATGCTGTGAGGAGAGTAAGTCATAAGAGGATTAAGAATAGAAGCCGGGAGATCATTAGGAGGCTAAGTAAGAGACAAAGGTGGGTTGAATCAGGGTGATAGCAACAGAGGTTATGGATCCTAAAATATCTATTAAAACACATACTGGGTACAGGGGATTGAATCCAGGGCCTTCACACTGAGCTACAAACCCTTTTTAAATTTTTTATTTTGGGACAGGGTTTGGCTAAGTCTTCAAGTTGCTCAGACTGAGCTTCAACTTGTGATCCTCTTGCCGCAGCCTCCCAGAGTGCTAGGATTACAGGTGGGCCCACCCACTCAGTTTAAAACATATCTTCAGAGTAGAGTAAAAAAATTCACTGGTGGATCAGATGTGGGGATGTAAGAGAGAAGTTCAAATTGACTCAAAGACATGGTTGCCATTTTCTGAAATGAGAAGAATTAGGTTTTGGGGTAGAAATCAGCAGTCTAATTTTGGACATGGCAAGTTCAAGATGCCTAGTGGACATCCATATGGGATTGTCGAGCAGGCAGTTTTATCTGTTGATCTAGATTTCAGACTGGAGGTGTACACTTTAGAGCCATTAACATGGAAGTGGTAGGTAGTGCCACAAGGTGGGTGAGAGCACTCTGGAATTGTGCAAAGAGGGGGAAGAGAACAAAAGAAACCAAGAAGGAGTCACTAGTAAGTGAGAAGAAAAGCCGGGCAGTGTGGTATGCTGGAAGGCAAGGAAAGCGTTTCACAGAGAAAAGAATAATCATCTGTGTCCAAAGCTTCAAAAAGATTAGGACTTTAGTCTTCAAAGTGAGTAGACTGTCTTCAAAAAGGCAGATTGCATATTGTCGGTGGAATATTGATGTCATCAATGACCTTGACAGGAAGACATCTGTAGAGTCATGAATGTAACAGTCTGGCAGGAGGAAAGGAATTGGAGATAGAGTGGTGGTCAGCTCTCATACTCTAAGGGGAAGGGAAATGGGGCATTAGTGCTAAGAGGAAATAGGGTCAAGAGACTGTTTTTAAAATATGGGGAAGTCACAGGTTATTCACTGGTGCAAATGATCCAGGAAGGAAAAAAAAAAATGAAAATGTAGAGAGAGAGAGGAGATTGATTGGAGTCATGGTGTACTCATGAGAACGTGGTCCAAGTTAGGAGCACAGAGTCTGTCCTTACTCACTGGAGTGGAGGCAGCCCCTATGAGCACGGATGAAGAAAGTAGGTAGCTGCCATGCTGGGGTTTTTGGGGATTCTCTTTTCATTAGTTTCATTTTCTTAGTGAACTAGGAGACAAGGTCATCAGCTAGGTCTGCGGGTGGGGAAGGAGTTGGAGAAGTTTGAAGAGAGGAGAAGGTAAAGAGTGGGAATCTGTGAGGGCAGGCTGGTGATTGTGCAGGGTAATGAAGAGGACTGGTGAGTGACGTCGAAAGACTTTTCAGGTGAGTCATCACAAACTTACAGAAAGGTTTGTCCAGGATGTGATTTTTCCCAGCCAGCTGTACCTGCTACACTTGAGCAGGGATAGGGGGAGAGTTAGATTTAAGTAAGGTGTGTGCTTTTTCATAAAACTAGAATGAAGTGATAGAAGAGCAAGAAACTAAGGGAACATTGCAAAAAGTGATTATACTGATTATAATAATGGGTCAAGGAATCGCAGCTGGCTTAGAGAAGAAACAAGGGCACAGAGATGTAGCAGAGCTAAAGTGGAGATCAAGCTTTCTGGAAGTGAGAAGATCAAGGATTTGAGACATACCGGTTTGGGGAGGACTGACTCTCTCTCTGTCTCTCTCTGTCTCTGTCTCTCTGTCTTTGTCTCTGTCTCTCTGTCTCTCTATCTCCATCCATCTATCTGAGTTGTCCCAGAGCAGGGATAGATGTAACAGTGGCCATATGACTGTAACCAGTGCAGTAGAATCTGGCTAAAGTTAGAGCCACAGCTGGGCAGTTTTAGGAAGGGAGAGACAGAATGATCTGGAAGCAGCAATGAGGAGCAAGGAGGACCTCTGTTCCACTGGGTGGGTACAGACAACAGCTGTCACTTGAGAGAGCTGCAGAGAAAGCCGTGTTCTCGAATGAGACCTGGTTTTCCTCTAGAGCAAGAGGGCCAAGGAAAAATTCAGAGACTGAAAAAGGATTTTGCTGTTCCCATTAATGAATTCTTGGGAGTTTCAGGAGATGGAGATAGTGAGAAATGCCAGAGAATAGGTTTTACAGAGCCATTTAGGATGAAATGCAAGGGACTGGGAACAACCGAGAGTCCTGGTCTGCCGGTATGACTGGCATAAACCAGGGGGAAGGGAATAATGGTAACAGAAAATGATGGTCGCAAGGCAGATCGTGGTGGCCAAACTCTTGAGTCCTGGGGAAGGGGGAGGTGTGACGTCCCTGCCAGGAAGCCCCGTGGCTCTGTCTCTTTACTCTTGGCAATGGCCATGCAGACGCCAGGGGAAAGATGTCAAAATTCTAAAAACCGAATCGTCGTATACTGAACATTAATAATGTCACCACTTCTGCTAATGATGCAGAGCATTTGGAGTCACTTTAACTGACGGAGTGGGAGTTTGGACTGAGGGAAAGAAAGGGGGTGGTGATGTAGCATGGACACTGAAGGACAAAGTGGTTCTCCAGGAGATGTCACAGGAGTATGACATAGAGTTACATAGTCAAACACTGATACAGACATACCGTCATACAGCTGGCACAATTACGGTGGCTCAGTGATGCCACTCGGTGCCATCTTTCTGTGAATGTTCTACCTTGTGTTTATTTTCTTACGGCCATAAAAGGGCTGCTGCACATCTGGGACTCACATCTCCATTCCAGAGAGAAAGTGGGGGAAAGGTTAATAGGTGAAGTAGGGAGAAGGTTAATAAGCATGATGTAAGGCGAAGGGGCAGAAGTGCTTACAGTTTCCACAGTTCTTAGCACAGATGGGCATCTTCTCTCCTTACAACCTAGTTAATGTCCACTTTTTTCAAGATCCACAGTTTCTGGGAAACCGTTCCTTCTCTCCAGAGGCCGAGTTAGGTGCCCCCGGTGTGTGCGTTCAGAGCCCATAGTAGATTCCAGGTTTCCCATCTTCGTCTCTGTGCCCCGCGCCGTGTAACACTGAGTCTGGCCCTGACCATGCAGCGTGCTCTGATTGTTGGGACAGTCTTAAGCAGAGGTTGGAAAGTCATTTGTGTAGTTGGGCTTGCTCTGCCTCTTGTGTCTAAGCCACTCTGTGAGAACGTGCCTGCTAGACAAGAGGCACATGAAGCAGTCTGAATTGCATGCTTGTCCTGACTGAGGCCACCCTAGATTGGCCAACGGCAGCCTCCCCCAGACTCTTCACCAAGCCCAGCCCGAATCAGTAGGATCCAATACGTGAGAAATTAACAGCCATTGTGCAGACCACTAAAGTGATGTAGCTGGCCATTATTGGGCATTATTGATGCATTAGATAACTGACACAGACTCTTGGGCATAACTCTGTTCACAAGTCTTAACCCTGTTTCCCCAAATAATGTCGAGAGAGCGAGCCACCATGTGTCTGTGTCTCTTTAGCACCCAGCACAGTCCCTTCCCCATACAAAGTGGTTAGTGAAAGCGGGGAAAAGAATCAATGAATGAACTTTTGTTCAACCTTTGTAAAGGAACCCACTGCTTTGCGCACAACAGGCGCACATTTCCAACAGCTAAACAATGTAATCAAGTGAACACACCCTGGAGAACCTGGTGTAGTCAGATATGTGAAGCTACCATATAATTTAAACTCTCATCACAGATTAAAGTGCTTTTCTACCTACAGTACAATGGTCATTTCTTAAACACTGAGCGCTTGGTTTTACATTTTAGTATATTGTATGGATAAGTTTAAAGATAATCTAAATCCCATACCAGCTTTTAAAAGGTAGAGTGTAAATAAGTGGTTATGACTCACGCTAAATATCCTTACTACTATCTTCAGTACACAGTACTAAACTATTGTAACTACTGACATTTCCTAAATAACATCGAGAAACTTGCATTCCTGGAAAAAGCCCACATTATTTGTATTAATATAAAGAGAAAGAAAATTTCCCCTGTGAGACTGCGGAGAAAAAAATATCATATCTAGTACTTTAGTCAGTTTGCAGGTAGGAAGTTGAGAATATCATCCTAATGCAAGGCCAGAGGACACAGGGTACAATATCTTCTGGGGACACTAACCAACTAGTGTTGCCTGAGAAGAGGTTTCTGAGACAGAGGGCAGGAGGGAGCTCAACCGTGGACATCCTAAATGTAATGTTAGGACATTTTAACATTATCTTTTATACAACTTTCGAGCAAGGTGATGACAGGATGAATGAAGTGTTGGGTCAATGCACTTGCTAGATTCATAGCAGCAGTGTGCTGTGGGATGGTTTTTGCAGACGCATTTTGAATAGTCATATCAAATAATTGAATATCAAAACACTGTTATGTGTATGATATACTTATTTACTTAAAAATTGAAGAAAGTCTAGATTTATGTTGGATGCGAATGACCAAAGGATTATTTTGCGATCATAACATTGAGTGTTCTTTTCTTGGTGATCATTTAGGCTTCCACTGGGAGTCCATGAATGACTGTTCTCCAGATATTGGTTGGACCTCATTTTCTTTTACTTCGCTCTTTTGAGAGTACTCCTCTGGCTTCTGCTGGTCTAGTTCTGTGAAAAAGTAATTGTAGCCAGGGGTACAGGTCGGAAGTAAGAATAAATGAGAGCCCGTGTAGCTAAAACCAGGATCAACCTCAGGATAAACTGTTCTAAGCACCCTTTCCAAGAGTGCAGCTCACCTGAGTTATGGTAACATTTACCTTTTGGGTGTGAGGTATCATTTTGCTATTGAAAGTTTCACAATCCACTATCTGGGTACTAATTGCTACATTGGGTATCACTATTTCATTTTATTTCAGAAGAGTTTAGAGCCAAGAAGGATAAATAACTGAAATAACCATATTCAAATTCTTTTCTTTGGGGGATGGTGGTAATGGGTATTGTGCTGTGCTATATCCTCAGCCCCTTTATTTGTATTTTATTTTTTATTTTGAGACAGAGTTTTTCTAAGTTGCCCATGCTGGGCTTGAACTTGTGATCCTCCTGCCTTAGCTGGGATTACAGGCCCTGCACTACCATGCCCAGTTTGTATCCCAATTCTTATGTCATGTTAGTAGCAGAAGCACATCTTTCCATACTCCATGCCTATATACCTGCTGTTTCCTCTAGAATATTCTACCCCCACTCCTATTCCACTTGACAAACTCCTATTCAGCCTTCCAAAAACTGTTCAAACACGCTCTGTGTGTGTGTACGTGTGTGTGTGTGTGTGTGTCTTGTTATCTCCTCCCCACATAGAAATGATCACTCTCTCCTGTACAACCTTCTGTAATTATGCACGTGTCTGTCTGCCTACAGAACTAAAGGAGTCTTCTCTTTTGTTGTGCCGAGGACCAAGGATAGCGTCTAATTCATGGGTACTTAGTTAATTTGACAAATCCGGTGACATAGAATCTAAGGGCAAAGAAGGAAATTCTAAACTCATCTAAGAAACTGCAGCAAAACAAGGGGACAAAAAAATCCAATTCAGATGAAGTTTTTTCTTTAACACGTTTGAGAAAGGTGGTTTCACAGCCCTCCTGAAGCCATCACGGAAATGCTGTGAGCCCCTTAATGGTTTTCCTCTGAACAGCTCCCGAGGGCCCCGTCGCAGTGTGAGGGATACTGGCAGCCTCCCTGTTCCACCACCGTGACCGTGACTGTGACTGACCGTGATGGCGACCTCTCTGGGCACTCCACACCTCGCTTCCTTTCTGGGTGGGGTGCTCACTCCTTTGCTACTTTTTGTCCTCACTTTTGCACGTTTCTTCACCCTGGAACGCTGCTTCTTCCCAAGGGGATCTGGCTACTTGGCCACATCCTCCTCCACCCACCATCTCCAGGAGGAGCCGGGCTGTGTTGCTCTGTGGGGCAGGAGGAGTCTGTCACCTCGGAGCCGTGAGATGTTTTCTTTTACACGGTGAATGTGCTTCCTTGCATTTGCAGTCAGAAAGGTGTGCAGTGTAAGCAGCCCATGGTGAGGACAGAGTGAATGTGAGCACAATCCAGTTATGGGAAGAGGAGGAAGTCAACCTTGGTCTGCCACCTCTTCCAGCTGCTGCCAGCTGCCTACAGACCAAAGCCACTGTCCACTGGCCTAGGGCTGAATCCTGTGGGTGTCTTAGGGAATCAGAACCCTGGGGCTTTCTTTTCTCTGTAGCTTCTACCACACCGGAGGCAACCTCTCTCCCTTTGGTATCATTCTTGGCAAAATCTGTTTTGTTCTGTAGATTTGTCTTATTTCCTCTACTCCTCCCCCTCCGCCCTAGTTCTGGACACTGAACCCAGGGCTTTCACGGTGAGTCACATCTCCACCTCTTTTTTTGTTTTGTTTTGTTTTTTTTTGTGTGTGTGGTGCCGGGGATCGAACTCAGGGCCTTGTGTCTACCTCTTTAAAAACATTTTTTTTTTAATTTTACTTTGAGACAAGGTCTGGCTAAGTTGCCCAGGCTGGGCTCAAACTTTCCATCTTCCTGCCTCAGCCTCTCAGTGTGCTGGGATTACAGATGTGTGCTCCCACATCTGGCTCTCCTCTACTGAAACGGTTCGGGTCATTTTACCCATTTTGATTGCTGGCACAATGCTCGGCATAAAGTAATAATAAATGTTAACAACAATTGTAGGAAAATCCATCATTTGAGTGATTACTATGAGCCACACACTGTGTGTGTTTGTTTTGTGTACTGCGGATTGACTGTATTAAACATTTATAGATATCATGTGACTTATACAGGTTAAGTATTGCTTGACCAAAATGCCTGGGACCAAAAGTGTTTCAGATTTTGGAATATTTACTCATACATAGTGAGATATCTTGGGGATGGAAGCCAAGCTGAAACACAAAATTCATGTATGCTTCATAGACACCTTATATACATAGCCCAAAGGTAGTTTTTAACAATGTTTTTAATAATTTGCTTTCACAATGTGGAATTTTCCACTTGTGCTGTCATATCAGTGTTCAAAACATTTCAGATTTTGGAGCATTTCAGAGTTTTGGATCAGGAATGCTCGACCTCTATGTTTAGGTGACTCTGAAGACACCTACACTTACAGGACATATGCAGTCATAAAAGGGTCTTCGGTTATTATTCATACTACTTTTCAGCTCAGGAAACTGAAACTTAGGTTAAGAAACTTACTCTAGTGCTAATAAGTGGCATTGTCTGAAGGCGCAACCCTAAATTATGCCAGATTCGTAGTTCTCAAAATATAATCCCAAAACTACTCGAACCCTTTTAGAGGGTCCTGTAAGTGCAAAGCTGTTTTCATAAACAGTTTTTGTGATCTTCACTCTTGCCTGTGTATCAAAACACCTTGAATGCAGAGGCAGAAGAAGGCTCCACCACTTAAAAAGTGGTACTGGGAAAATTAGATATCCGCATGCAGAAGGTTGAGTCTAGACCCATATATCTCTCCATCTACTGAACTAAAATCAAGATGGTTCAAAGATCTAAATGTTAAAGCAGAAAAAAAATCTGCTGTTAGATAAAACAGGTAAAACTCCTGAAGACATAGGCAAGAACTTTCTGAACCCCAGTGGCTCAAGAAATAATACCAAAAGTCAACAAATGGTATCATATCAAATTAAAAAACTTCTGCGCAGCAAAGGAACAACCAACAGAATGAAGAGACAACCTACAGAATGGGAAGACATTTTTGCTTGCTATTCCTTGGACAGAAAACTAACATCTAGAATATATAAAGAACTAAAAAACATTAAACTCCCCAAAATAAAAAACCCAATCAAAAATGGCAAATAAATACATGAAAAATGTTCAACATTGCTGGCTATTAGAAAATGCCAATTAAAACAGCACTGAGATATCATCTTATCCAGAAGAAATAGCTATCATTAAGAAATCAAGTGATAACGCACTGATGAGACTGGGGGGAGAACGGAACCCTTCTACATTGTTGGTGGGAATGTAAATTAGTAGTACAATCACTATGGAAATTAGTATGAAGATTCCTCAAAAAATAAAAATAGAAATTTCATTTGATCCAGCTATTTCTGTTCTAAGTATCTTCCAGAAAGAGTTAAAGAGATCATATTACAGTGATGCATGCATACTCATGTTTATAGCAGCACAATTTATAATAGCTAAATCTTGGAAATGGCTTACATGTTCATTAAAAGGTGAATGGACAAAAAAATGTGTTATTTGGGGCTGGGGATTTAGCTCAGTGGTTAGTGCTTGCCTTGCAAGTACAAGGCCCTGAGTTTAAGTGCCAGCACCAAAAAAAAAAAAGTGTTATTTATACACAATGGAGTATTACTCTGCCATAAAAACTAATAAACTTGAGGCTTTGTAGGTAGATGGATGCACCTGGAGACCCAAATATTAAGTGAAATAAATCAGACACACAAATTTAAATATCACATGGTTTCTCTTATATGAGAAACTCAAAATATGAATAAGGAGCACAATAAAAGGTAGGTAATAGGAAGTAGGAAAATCTTTTTCAAATGGAAAGGAGAACAAGAGATGCAGGGGGAGTGGGGAGAGAAAGGGAATAGAAAAAAATTGAAGGGAAAAATGGAAATAGAGCTTTTGCAAATGAGAAGGGGACCAAGAGTTGGAAGGAGCAGGGAGGGATGGGAGGAGTAGGGGACAAAAAAACCAAGAATTAAAATGTGTTTTGTGCATGTACCATTCCCATAATAACAGTAATCATTATGTACTGCAAAAACTTACTAATAAAATTAGATTTCAAAAGTAAAAAGTCTGTACTTGTCTTCAATTAAGCCAAACTTTATAGAGATTTAAAGATTTAAAGTAAGGCCAGTATTTTCACATATTTTTTCTGTTTTGGGAAATACAGTCATTTCTTTCATAAAACCATGTTATGAATGGGTAATGTGTTCATTATTGTTAACTGTCATAAATTGATATATATATTTAAATGATCAGTTTAATTTCTCATTTAGTAATTATTGATGAGATTCCATAGACAAGGTGTGCTCGAAAAATACAGTGATTGTTTAAATTTTAAAAAACTATAGTAAAAGATTTATTGCCATTATTCCTCAACTTTAGTTTTGCTGTCATTCCTGCCTCAATATCCTAAATTGATTCAAGATGTTTACCTTTCATAGTCATTTTGACTTTGGGAAAGAGCCACAAGTTGTAGGTGCTAGATCTAGTAAATAAGGTAGATGAGGACACACGGGGTAGCAGCATTCCCACCTTGGATCCCACCTTGTAAAGTCACTCACATGAAAGAGAACCTCCAGAATTGCTTCAGAAAGTGGCGAGAAAACGGGATAAATATGTTTGAAGTAAGGGCAGTATTTTCTGAGGGGGATGGATGGCCTGTGTCTTTTACTGTACAGACATTCCACGTTTAATGACTTACCTGTATAACAAGTGTTCGGATTTAAGACCAAGGCATGCTGTTCGGGCTAACGACCTGCCTCTTGGATTTGTAACCGTGTTTTTTTGTTTTTTGTTTTTTTTCACAGTTCCGTACATCTTGTTTATAGAGCCTCACTGTCTTTTTTGTAAAGTATACTTTGTTTACACAGTACTCTAATTTTTGTTGATCGTACTGTATAGTACCATGGTTTTATATTCTGTTATACATTTCAGTCTTGCATATAAGAGTTATGTAAGTGAAAGCAAAGTCATCAAGTTGGAGTTTTCTTTGGCCATTTCTTTGTTTTGAATATTGTAAAGTACATACTATGTACAGTTCCTCATTTAGCACAAGTTCATTTAACGACCTGGTCACAGGAACAGAACTTAGTCATTGAACAAGAAATGTGTGTAATAAAAATTTTTAAAAATTTAGGGGCTGGGGATTTAGCTCAGTGGTTAGAGGGCTTGCCTAGCAAGTGCAAGGCCCTGAGTTTGATCCTCAGCACCAAAACAAAAAAAAGATTAAAAAAATTTTAAACATTCATGGTATATTTCAACCACCCCTTGTATACAAAAGCTTTTTACAGTTCTCAATATCTTTCAGAGTCTTAAAGAGACCATGTGCTCGCTTCCGCAGCACAGATACAGAGTCTTAAAGAGTCCTGAGACCAAAATGGTTGAGAATAGATGCATTAAATAATATTTAGGTTTCTTCTCAGCTCTATAATTGTGGAGTTCTCAGCTCTTGTGGCAGTTTAGGTCGGATGCAAGTTTTGGAGGGCAGAGGTAGGGTGTTGTGATCACTGACTAGTTTCTGGGTCAGCTCAGAAAAGAAAGCAGCCTGGGGCTTGCCTCCATGCCTGGTCTTCAGTGATCTTGGTTATCTGGATTTATTCTGATCTTAAATACTCCCTAAGCTCAGGAAAACTTTGTTTCTGTCTCGGGTTCACACATAACTCCCAGTTATGAATCAGCACTCCAGGATTTGTTATTTCACCCCTTTGCCCGCTGTCAATGTGAGGCAACCAGACAATATTTGCACACTGGCTGGCTATTGCATGGCTTACATTTTTAGAAGGTGTATACTGGTTTGCAGCTATGTTTTAAAAGTATCTCTGTTATACACACAGAGAAATATTTACAAAGGAAATAGTATGATAGCTGGACTTTGCTCTTATAATAATCCACTGGTGATGAAGAGGTAGGCGGTGGAGAGCAGACAGAGTGGGGAAGGGGAGACAGAACGAGATGGGCTGTGGGTTGGTCAAATTGTTGAAGCTGATGATGGGCACAGGGAACTCATTTTATTCTTCCTTTGTGTTTTTGTAGACTTGAACATTTCAATAATTTTAAAAATCTGAAAAATAAATTACTGCATTAAAGAAGTACCTAATTTAGCCTGTCAGCTGATCACCTTTTTTTTTTTTGGTGATTAACAATTAATTATGTGATTTTTGTCATAAAGTTTAAGAGGACTGAATGACCAGTATTGATTTAAAAAAAACTCTCCATTCCCAAGTACTTGTTTATATACTAAACAGTGTTTATTTCTTTAGAAACAAAATTAAGAAATAGAGTTTATGCTGTATTCTCTCATTCTGTTAAGAAGCAGTATTTATCCATGTACACATGAATCAACAGGAAGTAAAAAGTCCCATCCAACCTATAAAGAGATGTGTATTTTTGTTTGTTTGTTTTGGGAGGGTACTGGGGATTTCACACTGAGCTACATCCCCAGGCCTCCCTTTACTTTTTAAATTTTCAGATGAGGTCTCCCCAACTTGCTAAATTGCCCAGAATGGGCTCTGACTTGTGATTCTTCTGCCTCAGCCTTCCAGAGAGCTGGAATTTCAGGTGTGCACCACCACACTCAGAGATATGAGATATGTATCTTCAACATTTGTATTCTTTTTGTGCTTAAACTTATTTATATTATTTATAAAAATCAGGGTTATTGATGTTATTTTGATCAGTTGTACACTAATGCCAATTACAGCAACCCACTTCAAAGGAAGTTCTTAATATTTGGAGCCTTTGGCATCAGGAAAAAATTTACAACTTCAAATTTAAATCATGTACAGTATACATTTTATTGATGATAAGGTAATTGGAAAAAGACTTTCAAACCTAAAAAGTTACATAAGGATGAAATTTTATGAGGAAGTGTAATGGAAATATAATTTCAAAGAGAAGAAAGAATGTTATAAAATATATTAAAAATAGATGACAGCATCAAGAGCATTAAGATTGTATGGATATACTTAAAAGAATGATAGAAGTTTTATTTTAAACGGTTTTATTTTAAATTACATCCTTTGCAACTATTTATACTTAGATTAAAATGTCAAATATTTGCTAACAGTGCATTAAAGTGCTATCTAGGTTTTGTTCTTTTATGGATTTTGTTTTACTGAGTAAAATTCACACAACATAAAATTAACCATTAACCACTTTGAAGTACAATTCAGTGGCATTTAGTACATTCACAATGTTGTGCGACTATAAACTCTAGTTCCACATTTTCATCATCCTAGAAGGGAATTCTGTACCCGTGAAGTAGTCTCTCCATTCACCTCTCCTTTCAGGCCCCGCTAGGAAACACTTGTCTGTTTTCTGTCTCTATGGGTAAACGTTCCTGACATTTCACATGATTAATATCATGTGGGAAACCAGATGGAAGCCTTTCGTTTGTAGCATGTATCATTACTTCATCCCTTTTTGTGGCTGAATAATATTCAGTTATATGATTATTATGTTTATTCATTCACAACTGACAGACATTTGGTTTGCTTACACCTTCTGGCTATTATGACTAGTGTCGTGGTGAACATTCATATACAAGTATGTGCTTCAATACTTGTTTTCAGTTTTTTGGGTAAATATTTCTAGCAGTAAAATGGCTGGTAATTCTCTGTTTAACTTTTAGAGGAGCTGCCAAACTTCCTCAGTGACCACTTTTTTACATATTCACCAGCAATGTACAAGAGTTCTAATTTCCCCACATCTTCTGCACCTCTTATTTCCCATTTAAAAACATAGAGTAGGGCTGGGGATTTAGCTCAGTGGTTAGAGTTATTGCCTAGCAAGCACAAGGCTCTGAGTTCGATCCCTGGCACCAACTGCCCCCCCAAAAAAGCCCCCCAAACATAGGGTAGCTTAAGTGCGATTGTGATTTACATTTCCTAATAATATTGAGCATTTTTTTCATGTGCTTGTTGGCCATACCCACCTAGTTTTTACAAAACAAACTGAAAAAAAGTGTGCAGACCCTGGCTCTGAGTCTAAGCCACCAGGAAGATCCTGCCCAAACCCCCAGTATCTTCCGGCACAGTCATGCTGTGGCCCAAACCTAGAGACTTCAGGGGAGTTGCTCAAGGGACACTCCTCCTTTCTAGAAAGGCAAAACTAAAAAACTGAAAAAACTTCCCTTGGTGGGGTGGCTTGAGAGTCTACACAGACCAAAATAATTTAAAACATAAAACTGTCATTCTCTTGTGTCTGCTAATTTAGCCCTCCTTATTTTGAAGACTTTCATAAATACTAAGATGTCAAACCTCTGTGGTGAAATTTGAATGCCAAAGGAGCCACTTGCACACAGGGGGCACTTTCCTTGCTCATTTGTTGGTTTGCCAGGACGACCCGGAGGGATGTCGCGCTGTGATTCTCACAGATACTCTTTAGCAGGAGTGCTCTGAAAAAGTCACTTCTGTGTCAGGCTGCAGGAAGGTGAGCGGACAACAAAGTAATGGGCGGATGAAGCTGTGACTCAGCAGAAAGGTGTGAAGGAAGTAAGAGCTGAGTTTCAGGACCCTCAGACAGCAGGGAGCATGATGGATAGTGAACTCCCCAGAAAGATGACTGGTTCCTTGGACAACATCTTGGTCCTGTATTCCTCTATGTTCCCTAACAGAATCTGATGCAAAGCAGGCACGTACAAGAGGTTTGCTGAATCAGTTATTTGCTTCTGATCCTCTGTCCCAGGATGCTTCTCTCAAGTCCCCCTTGTTTCCTTGATGGGAATTAAGAAGTAGACATCACAGTTGCTTCACCCAATCCTCTCTCATTCTTTTCCATCCCAGTCTGACATCCTCTTGCAGCTTCCTATTACTTCCTTCCACTTGTCTCTTGGATCCCCACTTTGAATATGAAATAACTCCTCCTACATCTTTGATCATTATTTCTAGACAGCTCCATTCACTTCCTTGTTATTTCTGTTACATTGATGCTACTCATAGGCATGGGCTATATTTGGGCTCTTAGAATCATATCTAACCCTCTGTGGTAAAGACGATTTTGTGAGACTGTGTCCACACCCTTATCCCAGGCGTTTTGTAGGTTCATCTGAAGTTTTTCATTGCCTCTGAGGCTCCCACACAGAGGTTATAAGCCTGCTCAACAGCATTTTGAGATCTAGGTGGAAGAATGGGTCTAGAGGTAATGGTGGAGATTGTGACATTGTGGAATTTCACTGGTCCCTTTTTAAAATCCATTGCCTCAAGTCTGGTCTTTTGCTATTCCTCCCTCCTCCTCAAGAATAAACCTCCTGTGTTACAGGGTCTGGGAAAAGAGTAGTGGCTTTGTACACATGGTGGGGGGTGGAGTTTGTGGGTCCGATTTCTCCTTGCGCATCTGCTCCAAGACTTGCCTCTGCCATGTGAAATTCTATCTGACTCCTGATTCCTGAGCATTTCCGCAGGGTGATCAGCTTCCCTTGGGGTATTATTCCACCATTCTAGCTGCCCTCCTACCCACCCACTCCCATGCAAGGCTTTCTGGTTACCACTTCTTTATCTCTTTCCATCTTCACAAAGTATGTTGGCACCTCTTTTCTATTTTCACTTTCTTTTTGCTTCTCTAGTCCCTTTGAATTTCCAACATTTTTTTCATTTTTAGTATCATCTTATGGGATTCAGGAAATGCCTATGTTCAGTCCACTCATTTAGTAGGTAACTATTCTTTAAGGTCATAATATAATAGAGTACTCTGCAGCTGTTGAATGGAATGACATCTACATGTCTGGAAAAGTGCAGTGGCAACATAGAGGATTAAGTAAATAAGCAAGTTGCATGTTGGTGTGCACAGTATGACACGGCTTACACTTATTATATATACACATATGGAACCTACATATAGTATAAAATATAATCTTCCCTAGAGTTATGTGAGATAATATAAATATAATGTACATAGAGTATGTACATAGAGCTAATTGGATACGTATTTGCATTTGGCAAAAATACTAAAAAGAGTCTGATTTGAAACTGCAGGCCTTCTGGTGCAGGTAACATTTCCTTCAGGGATGGTGGTGCTAAGGAGCATCATTCCTACTGTGCTCTGTGCGAATGGTATCCCTGGAGTTGTGCAGCTACAGTGACCCTCCCTGAAATTCTCCCACAGGAAGAAGTAACATTTGCAAGTGGCAGCTGTCACTCTGAAAAGTTGCTTCTCCCTTGAGTGCCCTGTTCCCCAGGACGGCTTTGTTTGACTGTGGTTAATGATCCTCCTGAGTCATAGCAGGGAAACCAACTCAGAAGGTGAGCAATAAACAGCAAAACTTGTATTTGGGGAGATATCCATTCCAGCATGTGTAGGAGTCTAATTCTTTCTCACAAAAGCAACTAACCTTTCTTCCTTCCAACCACCCTCAACTCCCAAACCAACTCACAATGGAAAATTTCTAGCTCAAAACTCAAAGATACAGGATTGAAAGGAACTTAACCACTTACTCTCCAGCGATGTGGCTCTAGCTGTGGGTCTCAAACTTTGCTGCATATCAGGGTCACTTTAAGAGAGTTAAAACACCCCATGCCCAGGGTGGGGAGAGTTAAAGCTTTGGACAGAATTTCTTAACATTGGCACTATTGACACTGGGGAGAGTTTTTTTCTATGTGAGTGCTGTCTTGTACACTGTGGGATGTTTATTTATTTATTTATTTTTTACTGTGGCATGTTTAGCAGTATCTTTGGCCTCTAGATGTGACTAGATGCCAGTAATACCCTTTTTCAGTTGTACTAAACAAAAGACTTTGCCAAGGGCTTCCTCAAGGGAGAAGCTCTGCTCTCTGGATAGGATCCAGGCACCATATTTTTAGAAAGCTTCTTGGGTAATTTTAATGTGGTCAGGTTGCTGTAACTAGTGCTCTGATGGCACTTCCTTTGGGAGGTGTATCCTGGTGGAAAGTCCTGGGAATTTTAGAGTAGCTTTTTATAAACTGCAATTTAATACCAGTTCAGTAAGAGTGGAAATATTCTGAGCCAGACAAGCAGTTCTACTCATGCAGTCTAGTAAATGTCTGTGACTTTCTACCCAGGAGACTTTAGGAAACAGAGGCAGCACACAACTTGAGAGACTGACAAAACCAACTGTAACTGT
>PVJO010001818.1:0-159511 GCA_004026905.1 Hystrix cristata | reverse complement strand
AAAATAAATAAATAAATAAAAGAATCTTTAAATCTTAAAACACTCTTGTCAATACAGATGTGTTCCTTCAGGCCTCCCAAGAGGATGTGCCCACAGCAAGAACTTACTGGGTATCTCTTTGAACTAAGCTGAATTCAAGGTTTCATAAAATAGATCACAAATGTCAGGAATAATGTTTGAATAAAACCTATATGTAAATTCGTGGTAATTTCTATTAAAATTTCAAACGTTATCACAGCCTCAAAGTGGGTGGCAAAAGAATGGGGGAAAGAAAGCATATACTAATATTCTCATTTGAAATGTTATATAATAGATTTTGAATTTTAATAGATATTGAGTATCAGATAAAAGGGATTCTGGAAAGTATAATGTCCTACTTCATGACATTTGCAATGATTATGTATTGTTTACATGACTAGCAATGGCAATTTTAAAATAAGTGAATTTCTCAAATTACAGTAAGCTGGAAGAAGGAAACATATTAACAAGACAGTTAGGAACCACAGCTAGCTATAATACTTTGGTATGTGTTGGATAAGATAAAACATAGATTCCGCTCTATCCATACTTCCTTGAGTATATATGAAATGCTCATTTTTCTCTTCTGAATGCTCAGTCTTTGGCTTTCCTGGCTCTCCTTTTTCCCCATCCTCTCACCCATGACCCTACTCCTCAGAGGGGATGGCATTAGTGGTGTGTTGGTAAACTGGATGGGGTGGGAGTGGGTGTTTATTTGTAGAGTTGGCCAATTTCATTTCTCCCACCATGGCCAATTACAGAGATGGTTATGTTTAATAACTGGCTTGCAAAATTGAGCATTTAACAGTCATTTCTTCTACATTATTGCAAGCCACCTCTAACTCACCACTATATGGAACTCTCCACTTTTTCTTCTGTTATTCCCTGCACACACCTTGCCACTAACATTGTCCACGTTGAGTTTCAGTCCTCCTGTGAGACTGTAAACTGGAGGTCAACATTATTCCTTGACCATCTTTGCTTTCCCAGGCTTAACAATGCGCTATACTTCATTCTCTGAGAAATCTGAAGATGGCCAGGAGTAGTTTTCTAGATATGCTGGAACCAGATGACATTCCTTTATATTCACCCCTGGGGAAAAGGACTGAAGGCCAGATTATTACCCAATCCTGCATGGGGGCAGTAAACGTGCTATTTCCAAGTGTTGACGTGAATGTTCACCTACCAAATTAAGCATTTGAAACATTCTAGCGGGCTCTTAGTTCTACCCCGTGCCTAGAGGCTCTGACATCGAGAGATGAACGTAACCTAGGCTCCAACCATTTACAGTAAATTCTTTTTTCCTTATAATTATGAGAAGTTTCATATTCTGTAAATTTCATATTCTAGAAATCTTACATTCCATAGAGGAATACAATTTTCCTGGCATTTGTACTCCACTAATGGATTTTTAACTAATTCTTTTTCCCCAATTTTCTTCTGCTTTTTTCACAAAAGGAGCTGGTGGCTGGTCTCCGCTCGTGTCGAACAAATACCAGTGGTTACAGATTGACCTTGGAGAGAGGATGGAGCTCACTTCTGTGGCTACCCAAGGGGGCTACGGGAGCTCCAACTGGGTGACCAGCTACCTCCTGATGTTCAGTGACAGTGGCAGGAACTGGAAACAGTATCGACAGGAAGACAGCATCTGGGTATGTCTCTAACCGAAGGCACCATCTCTTAGGAACATAGTCTCACTGCAGCTTGTTTATCAGCCTCTTAAGTTGAGATACTGAATCTTCAGAAATACTTTGAAAACAATTTCTAACAGGAAATGCAGGAAACATTCATTTTCTAATATAGTCCATGGTGAATTCATGAAAATATGACAGGCAAATTTATTTCACAAAGTCCTCAGAAGCAAAAAAAAGTCCATGAAATAGTGTAGAAACCTAAGAAATAAACAAGACTTGTGTTTAAAAATGCTAAATTTATTCAATAACATAATGGTTTTGTATTGATGTTATTTAAAATTAGTCAAATATGTTTATTTCTTCTGATGGCTATGAGATTTCTGAAACTGTCAAATATGGAGGTTGTATATGTGGAGTTCTAGTTGGGGCATGTATGTATATGTGCATATGTATATCATTGATATATAAGCCCTCTGTTAGTCTCTTTAAAGTGTGTAAAATGCTGTGTGTTGTGAGGAAGTGCAGCCTCTGTGAGAGAGACTGAGGCAGGTTATAAGAAAAGGTGGGGAGGGTTGTAATTGACTGATAGCATATCAACATCTGATGAAAAAAGGAAGCTAAAGGAAGTTGCTTAATGTTAAAGA
This sequence comes from Hystrix cristata, assembly GCA_004026905.1. NCBI lineage: Eukaryota > Metazoa > Chordata > Mammalia > Rodentia > Hystricidae > Hystrix > Hystrix cristata. Next base: position 157,215 of record PVJO010001818.1, on the reverse strand, counting down.
GATCTAGGAATTCTATATTAGTGTAGAAAGGTATTTGTTTGAATCTTCTGCGGCCCAGGGACAACATACTGCAATCAAAGGAATATGTATATATATCTCTCTCTCCCCCAGCTGAGCTGCTAGAACGAGAGAAAATGAGTAACTTAATGAAGCATCATCCTTAGCACACAGATAATTTGGAAGCCTATTTGGGCACATAATGATAATTTTCTTTGACCTGTCGATTGTCTTTTTTTAAACTTCCTGGAACTATGTTATACATTATATATTCACTGAAGAAATGGACTGTGATTTACTCACCTTTGTGTCTCTAAAACCCTTGGTGGCCATGCAGTACGTGTTAATTGATGTATGGTGAATGGAGAAGATGTAGCTGTTCGCTTTCTCCAGAGAGAACAGTGGGCTGGAAGAAGTAGCCTATAAGTAGTTTTAAGAAAAATGCTTTAAAATCCAAAGCAAGTTGAGAGTATGTGTAAGAGTGAGAAAAAATATCCCCACAACTGGGTATTACAGTTGAGTGAATTCCGTGAGAACCATTCAAAGTAGGCATAAAATAAACAGTAATTATGAACCAATAACAATGAAAGCTTAATGAGGTATTTCTTTTAACTAGGTGTTTGGATTATATTTTACTCTTTTTCTAAATTAAGCATTGGATTTTAAACTAGATAAGTAGTGGCTAATGTCTCCTAGCATTTAGTGATGTTAATTAAAATATATGTGTTTGATATGTTTTAAAAAGTGGTAGATCAACTGTGAAAATTACTGTGTTTATGTTCATCAGGCTTGAGAAAAGCCACATGTAGGTATTGCCATTTGCCTTTTTTGTTTACTTCTATTAAAGGCAAGATGTGCAGAGTGAAATAGTGACATGAGTGCTATTCTTACTAATCCAAAGCAGTGACTCTAAAGACATGTTATTTATCACAATGCTACTAAGGAAATGTAGTATTTTATACTGTGCTTTAATTGGTTGGTTTACTCATGGTTGTCCCCTCTTGAGCATAATGTTCCTATGAACAAAGACTGTACCTTCCAAACTCATCTTAGCATTTCCAGAGCTTAATAGAACCTAGCATGTTGCAGACAAATACTAAATGTTTGTGGAATGAATGAATGACAAAATGAAATGAATAATGAATGAATGAAATGCATTTTCTGGTAAGATGCTCTTCTGCTTATACTCATTAAAAGCTACTCTCTTCTGCTTCCATCACCTCTTCCTTTTAACATATTTGTTGTTACTGGTTTAACAGACTTAGACTTAGGTTGTCACATTTCTTTCTCCCTTACACATTTTGAACGTTTTTATGGGAGAGGTTTTCTCTTTTCGTCTTATCATAGCATTTCTTCGTTATTCAGTGCCCAGTGTGGAGTATGACTTTTGTTGAGTGAATTAGTGGAAGAACCAATAAGTGAATGACTAGCTTTGGATGTATTGATCTCCTAATCTGTGTCTAGCTTTGCACAAATTTCTGGGAGTGTTAAGCAGTTATGTTGATGCTATTGAAGAGATAAGGCACATCAGAACACAGCAGAAAGATTCCGAGGGGCATCCAAGTGTTAGAAATCCCCAGCCCCTAGATATAGACTTCTGAAGACTTGGAAAGGGAAAGAATCTGGAGGTCATTGTAGACTGTTTTTAGAGAAGGAGAGCTTACAAAGGTCTTAAAGAAAGCATTATAATTTAGATCATGCAGGAGCAAAAACTATTTCATGAAGTTGGAAAACAAGATCGTGGACCTAGGTGATATCTAGAGACATGACTTCCTGTGTAACAATCAGTGAGACTCTTGGTCAAATGGGACGGTCATGTTTGAGGACTGGATGATAATTTTGTATGCGGAAAAGAAAGAAAGTTCATGTTCATGGATAACTCTGAACGTTAAGATCAAAATGAACGCAGTGCAACAGGTACCATGAACCACACATAGCATAAGTAATGTTATGATACAGGTGAAACAGCCCTGAGTCTCCAAATCAATCTCTCTTTCTCTCTACATTGATATTTATAAATATATATTTGTATATAAATGTTTTACTTCTATATCTTCTGCTATGTGTTTATAGATGTGTACTTATACATAGCTATATGTTTATACTCATATGCCTGTATTTGTGTATTCATAGATATCTCCTGTTAATCCCAGGTAGGCTGCAAAGCTCCAATGTACTCCATAGTCACTGTGGTCCCCTCAGAGGAGAGCTCCCTCTCCACGAACCTACGATTGCCATAGTGGGAAAAGTGAAAGATGGCAGATTAGGGATCTTGACTTTTCCATCTGGAAGAGCACAAATCACTTCAACGTGAACAGTTTTTTAGACAAAGTGCAGTTTTGAATTGATGGCATAGTAAGGAATTTAATACTTTGTCACATTTTACAAACATGTGTTTCCTAATTTGTCTTTCTGTTTGGTTCTTTTTTTTTTTTTTGCTCAGGTTTTGTAGATATTATGAATTGTATACAAATTATACGAAACCTGCCAGTTTTCTTTAAAAGCATTACAGGCTACCTCAGATGATATAAATAAATCTATGACAGAGTTAGGAAAGGCATAAGATTAGGTAAGTATGTGATAGAGAAAGAAAAGATGAGAATTACAGGTTTGGAAATGAACGCGATGAAAACAGTTGACATCCATAGAGATGCTGCAGTGGGGAGTCCTCGTTCTCCCCTCATCTGGTTCTCATCAGACACCAGAGAGAACAATGACGTCTACATACCTGAAAGAATTAATAAAATGCTCTGTGGCTTCTCCCAAAAATCTTTAAGAAGAAAGACAAAACATTTTATTTTTTATCAATAGAGGTCGATCCCTTGCACAAAAAACAAACAAACAAACAAACAAACAAAAAGAAGTCATTTAATAGAGATGTAAACTTGATAGGTATATTTTTTTATTTAAAAACTCACTGAAACACTTCTTCAGAATAAAATATGTAGTCTAACGTTCTCACAATGTAATTTATACAAAGTACTCTGCTGGATGGTGAATAAATATTTTATGAAAATTTAGAAAATGCAAGTCACTAAAATTACTCTTCTTAAATTGAAGACAAAATAAAATCTTGCAAGAGCTATGATAAAAAAGACTCTTTTCAGCCAGTTTATTGTAAGTGATTGCAAAAGTAAATGTAAGGTATAATTTTCAGTCGTTTAAGAACAATTGCTGAAATACCGTGAAACTAACATCTTAGAAATCATTTTAGGTAGATTGACATGTGCAAGAACTTTACAGCCAAATTCTGTCTGTTAAACACCCAAGATTCTTTTATCCTACAGAATTGCTTTGTAAGGTATGGAATGGTGGTGCTGATTTTACAAATTATTTAGGTAAATATGTTTGTGAAATGTTAAGAATAGCTGACTTTTTAAAGCAACTTCAGTTGTATCTGATTTTTCAAACAAAAACTTTTATTGTATTTCTAAATTTAGTACATCATTGTTTTTGTTTTTTAACTGGAAGTGTCAAATGCTTTGGTTCTGGGTTTGGTTGGAGAAAGTCGCAGATACCTTGTGACACAGAGTAGTTGCTTAGATTGAAGTACTACCTGTCACAAAATATTCAAGGCATTGTTACAATGGTGAATGATTGAGTTATCAACTCCATAAACCAGATGGGATGGAGACACTACCTGTATAGCTTTTAGCATATGTTTGTTTCAAGTCAAATAAATAAATGCCTTGGGGAGCTTAATAGAAACCCTGGGGAGCTAGAACTGTAAATGGGATTTACAGTAAGCCAGGTGGAGTCCCTCTCCTTGCAAGTGGTGTTTTTTCCCTGAGACCTTTCCCTAAGTTGAGCCATTCTATTAGGGTGACCTAAGCCTACAAACAGCAGCGGCAGTGATACGGAACACAACAGCACTAATGCTCTGCATGTCAACATGTCAGACTGTCAAGCTTAATGCAATACTTGTCTCAGTTCTTGGCAAATGCCTAGGGCGTGCCTGCGGCTCCAGCCGCCTTTCAAGATGCTAATCCCAAACAGATATTTTCAATTAAAGTCTACATTATTAGGCTGTATCTTCAGGATGTTTCCTGTTTATATTTCTATTTGAGTTCTCCACCTTTTGAAAATGATTAACCTAGTGGTGCAAGGTGACAAACTGACTGCATTTTTTAAAAAACATCATGGCAAGAACACTTAACAGGAAATTTACCTTCTTACAAATTTTTAAGTGTATGATACAGTATTGTTAATGACAGAGACAGTATTGTACAGCCGCTCTCCAGGACTCATCATCTCATGTAAGTGGAATATCACACCTGTTGAATGGTGACTCCGTATTTCACCCTCCTCCCACTTCTTGGCAACCACCATTCTATTCTCTGTTTCTATGTACTTGGCTTTTAAATTCCTCATCTGAGTGGAATTAAATAGTTTTTGTTCTTCTGTGGCTGTTTTACTTCACTTAATATAATCTCTTCAAGGTTCATCCATGTTGTTCTATCTTAGCATAAATTTCTTTTTTTAAAAAAAAGGCTGAATATGGGGTTGGGGATTTAGCTCAAGTGGTAGAGTGCTTGCCTAACAAGTGCAAGGCCCTGAGTTTGACCCCCAGCACCCTCCCCAAAAAAGGCTGGATAACATCCCATAGTATGTACATAACACATTTTCTTTACCCATTCATCTATCTATGGGTCTTTATGTTGTTTCTACATCTTGACTACTTTGAGTACTGCTGCAGTGAACATGAAAATGCCAATACCTGAGATCCTGATTTCAATTCTTTTGGGTAAACAAACACTCAGGTATACAATTGGATCATGTAGTATTTCTATATTTATTTATTTGTGTAATTTCCACACTGTGTATCATTTTCCATAGTGCCTGCACCATTTTGAATTCTCACCCTTCAAAAAAATGTAACAGTGTACAAGGAGTCCAATTTCTGCACATCCTCACCAACACATCCTCACCAACATATGGCCCCCCACTTTAGTAATTGACATCCTGACAGGTGCGAGTTGATATCTAGTTGTGGTTTTGACACAATGAAAGTGCCAGAAATACACACTGGAGAAAATGTTCAACAAGTAGTTCGACCAATATTTGTGTGTAAAATAATGAGGTAAAAATATCAATTTAAAGTGGATGAATGATTTACATGTGGAGACCTGAAACTCTAAAATTGTTAAAAGAAGATATAGTGAAAAAAACTTCATGACATCGGTGTTGATAATACTTTTTATTTTTTATTTTGGCTATCATACTAAAAATAGAAAATAGACAAGTGGGACTAAACAATTAAAAGAATGAAAAGGCACCCTACAGAATGGCTGCACATTTCTGGCCACCATATATATAATAAAACATTAAGAGCCAAAGTTTTCATACAGCATCAATCATGAATCAGAGCAGTTAGTTGGCTGCACACCTTCTCCACGAGTAGTCTGTGCCTCTTCAGTAGAGTGTTATATCAGTCTCTTCTCATAAATTTCTACGGGACAACATATATGGGAATTTTGCATCAATATATAACATACAGCAAGTATATATGAACTTCTATGAACTGCAGGTAAACATATACAACAATGTACAGTAACTGGTGATGATTGCTTTACATTCTGCACATTGATCTATATCTAAGCAAAAAAATAAGACTCAGTGGAAGAGAGTGATGGGAGCCGACAGGAAATTTGATTTGGTGCCTCCTCAAAGTGTACACTCCCATCAAAATCATCCTCAGTTGGGGGCTGGGGATTTAGCTCAGTGATTAGAGTGCTTGCCTTGTAAGCACAAGGGCCTGAGTTCGATCCCTGGCACCACACACACACACACACACACACACAAAATCATCCTCAGTCACTGATCAAAGAACATGTTTTAAAAACGCGTTGTGACTTGCATCTCCAACTTGACCCTGCGGCCGTTCAGTGGCTGCCGCTCAGTGACGGCCGCATGGTCCCTTTTCTGCGTTCCGTCTTCTTTTTGCTGTGATACGACATCTCCGATGTCTGCTTCTGGCTTTTTTCATTCTCCAGTCCCAGGAGGCTACGTTTGACATGTTCTGCTCTTGGAAGCGGTTCTGTCCTTTTGAAGTGTGTCTTTATTGTTTTATTCGGCCCGGACAAAACTAATACTTAAGGCTTGCTTTCCTAATTTTCCATTCTGAATTTTCAAACTTATCACGCATAATTCAGTTAAAGCTTAGAAAAATATATAAAACTATTCAGCAGAAGCTAAGATTTGGAACAATGTTTTTATATTCTTTTTTTTTTATTTTAAACCAAGAACATGTATTGGTACATTCTACATACAATGGTCAGATTCATTACATTTATTCTGTACCTATACATGATACATCTTGGTTCTCCCCCCTCTCCCCCGCCCCTCCCTTCTGCTCCCTCCCTCCCTATTTACAGCAGGTTTATTCATCATTTTCCATATTTTCCCTTTCCCCTCTCTTTCCCCTGTTGCAATGTTATTATATTCTTAAAAGATCTGAAAGAGTCATCTGATCAACTATTTTTTAAAGAGGTAGCTCAGTAACTGTGCCTAACAATAGAATTACATTTTAAAATCCATAATTTGGCAAATAAATATAACTAGCTATGTTGATGATATAAAAGGAATACATTCTCTACTTCTAATTTAACCAACAAATGAATAAATATCAGTGAAATAGCAGTAACACAAAAATACAGGATATAAAAATTTTAGAATGTTTCTAAAAGATAGAAAAGGAAAATTTGATTAAATGCAAGACTGTAACTGTTTTTGGGTAGAAGGTTGTATTATAAAATGGCTCATTCTACCTAAAACAAACCACAAGATGAGATCATTCTAAATTTCATAGAGAAAAGTATATGTGAGAAAATAGATAAACTAATTAGCAAAAAGCATAGGAGTAAGGAGAACCTACATGTTAGGAAAATGTTCTATGTATGTCCCAGTTAAGACACACTGATATTAGTACATTAAAACATAGCAGAATAATAAATAGAACATTCATTACTATGTCTAAACACACTTAAAGATTTGGGTACAACAAATAGACATTGAAAATGTATTAGGGAATGTGAGTATGCCAGTGTAGACCTTGGTAAAGTGTAGCCTTCTAGGAAAATAAATGACCTTTTACGTCAAAATGGATTGCAGATTAATTATATATTTAAAATAATTCAGATACAGAAAAATTTAAAGGAAAATATAAGACAACATAGAGCTGAACATAAAATATTAGTATGGCCCTCATTTTGTAAGCAAGAGAACTAAACTCAGGCATCACAGATAAAAAATAAATTAGATATTCAGAAAACTGCATTAAAATAGTTGCATACAAGAGAAAGTGTAACTTGGGAAATCTGGTTAGTCTGTATGGTAGCAATGCCACTTTGATTCACTTGAACCAGCGATCTTGGGTTGCGATTGATGCTTCTTCTCCTGTTGATTGAATAGATTTCATTGAGCCCCAAGTTTACTTAGATTTAAGGAGTAGGAAAGGACGGGGAACAACACAGCACGCACAGTGACAGCATAAGGGATGCCCAGCGATTCAGAATTGCTTCTGAATATCCCAGTGACTTCCGCTGGGGCAAACATGTCCACAGAGGACAAGCCTGGGCTGTGTGGCCACCACAGATGAGGAAAGCATCAGTTCCAGGGCGCTTCGGCTCTTACACCTTAGCAGTCATGTAACTCGTCAAGGACATTTGCCAGCTTTGTTCTCCAGAAAAGCTGCATCTCACGAATCCCAGGTTGCTCACTGATCCTAGCTCACATCTCTGGTTCCTAATACATTCTAATTTTGGTGCCCGGAGAGACCAACGGGAGCTGGGAGTCCAGGTATTGGGATTTAAAAAATATTCCTGTGAAATTGTGGGTTAATCAATAAACTTGACAACCAGATGGAGATTCTTAGTTCAGTACAAAACATACCAGCAGGATGTCGATTCATCTTAGATCCACTACACTCTCGTACTTTCCTTAAGTTAATGTTGCAAGAAGGATTTGGCTAAAGATCAAAACTAGGAGGAAAAGCTACAGATCAAAAGTTAACTCTACCCTCCCAATGACAGAGCCTCAATTTCTTTAATATGTAAAGCTGTGCCGTTCTATGTGGTAGTCACTAGCCACATAAGGCTATGTGAGTTTAAAATTTAATTAAGTCAAATACAGTTAAAAATCTGATGATATAGCTTAGTGGTAATTAGTATGCAGGAAGCACTGGATTTAATCTATAGCACCAAATAAATAAAATAAAGTTTCTCAGGTCACACTAGTTGTATTTGTATATGTGCTGCTGAAGTAAGCACCACACACGAGTTGTATTCTAAGTGCACAATAGCCGTGCTAGACAGTGCTTAACATGTTAGTGTAGTTATCGAGCGTTTTCATCATCACGGACAGTTCTATTATATAACACAGATACACCCCAGTCTAAATACTAATGATAAAAAAGGCTTAACTTTTAAAAAGAGGCAAAATATAAATAGATGGTTCATAGGTGTCATCTCAACTTTGAGTAAGGATGAGGATACTTTTACATGTTGATGCCACTTTTTTCCTTTCTATGACCCATCTATTTATATTTTGCCCTACTAAGTGAAATAAATCAGACACTTATCAGTACACATCAAATTGTTTCTCTGATATGAGAAACCATAAGTGTAAATAAGGACAAAGGGGTATAATAGGTATTATGTAAAAAAATAAAAGATAGTATTCAAAAGAGAGGAGAACTAGATAGGGAAAAGGAGGATAAAGAAGGAATGTTAAAAGAAAAGTAAGATGAAAGGGAAAAAATGGAAAAATGTAAATAAACTTGTTGCAAATAGGGAGTGGTGGGTGAATGAAAGGGAGGGGAGGGGAAGAGGGGGGGAAACCAAGATGTATCATGTACAGGTACAAAATAACCATGTTGATTATGATCATTATGTATACAATGTACCAACACATGTTCTTGGTAAAAATAAAAATGAAAAAAAGTCACTTTTCAAATTGTGCTATGCAACAAAACAATGCATTAGTTTTAATAGTTCTACATTTGTTTAATGACTTTTCTTTGAATTTTTAAACTACTGCATCAAAACCGTACTATTATAGGTACTACTTGTTAACCCAGGAGCAAGTGAAATAATAGCAAAATAATATCGATCCAATCCACAGGCAGTAGGTCACCTGCATAAGTAAATTATAGCACCTCCTCACAGTGCAATAATATGCAGCCATCAGAAACAGATGGAGTGAGAATGTATCAATCAGTTCTGGAGAGAGTTCCAAAACTGACGCAAAATTGTGAAGTGATCTGTCACTTGATACTAGAAAATGAAACTTGATTGAAGAGGAAGAGATGAGGGAGAAATGTGAGGACTATAGATTTATATATTGAATGAACAGATAAATATTAGATTTATATAAGATTTTAGATGGGATAAAGCAAGCTGGAGGTCAATGAAACAAAGGAAAACAGAAGAGAATGAATAGGACATCATAGAAATATTGAAAAATAAATTGCACTAATCAGAGAAACAGAAACAGTAAGGCTTTTCATGTATAAATACTGGGAATTGGCTCATGCACTGTGGAAGCCTCACAATTTGGCATCTGCAAACTGGAGAATTAGGACAGCCAGTGGCATAGTTCAGACAGAGTCTGAAGGCCCAAGAAGCAGGACATCAGATGTTCAAAGGCAGAGGATGGATGCTTTGGTCAAAAAGACAGAACTTGTTGTTTCCCTGTGCTTCGGCTCTAGCCTTCAGTGAGTTGGATGATGCCTGCTTCACAAGGGTGAGGGCAGATATTTTTTACTGTCTCAGAATAAAATGCTCGTCTCCTGGAAAAACCCTCTAGATGTAATATTTTACCAGTTTTCCGGGCATACCTTAGCCCAGAAAGTCAAATTGACACATAAAATTAACCTTTATATAGATAACAGATATCTCTTAGGTGTTACGAGGTAATATCTTGCAACATTTATTGACAGTAGAAAGCATATGGACGTTATCAATATGAAGCGCCATATATTATTTTTCAATATTCATTTTAGTAGCAATTTAAATATATATATGTATATAATGTCTAGGTGACATAGACGTAGCATGTCATCTAATCTTTGACTGTTTGTAACGAAGTAGGAGAAAAATAAACCTTAGTTCTGTTCCTAAATCGTCCTCTGAGTCAGTGCCCAGTCAGAAAACCAGAAATTCCCCCAGGTGTCCAAAACTGGGAAGTGATTATAGGAAATTGGTTACAGATGATGGGAAAGCTGGGCAGCCAGACACGAGATGGAGCGTCAACAGCGTCAACAGCACGAAGGTGCTCCGACTCCTGGAGCTGGAGGGATGCTGAGAAAATGGCATTTCCAGAGCTCAGAGCCTGGCACTGTCCAGTTGGAGCTAGAACCGTGGGAAGCACCGTCCAATGCAGGGTGATGAAAGCGGGATTTCCATTAAGAGCAGGGCCTTGTCAAAACTTTGCCACATCCTGCTTCCGGCAGAGCAAGAATGGGGAGAGTACCTGGCTGCTCCCTTCCAATCACCTGCGGCTCCAGCTCACCTGGCAGCTTGCCACTCACCCTGCCATGTTTCAGATCAGACCGAGGGAAGCCTGATGCCTGGTTCTGAGTCACACAAGGAAATGACCAGGACAGCCCTTAGAAGGTATGTTACGGAGCCATCTCCTTGTGTTTCATTTTCTCATCGAGTGAGCAGAACCAGGTCTTTATTGAGAGAGCTCTCATTCCCTTTGTTTTAAAATTGCATATTTTCCCATCAACCTGAAAAGAAGGCAGATCAATCTTTCGATATTGAAGAAATTGAGATTTAAAATATGAAGTTGGCACCTAACTTCCTGTTGATGAGTGGAACATCTGCGAAGTTTTGCATTTAGCGCTCTTCTCTCCTGGTAATGTTTATGAGTATGGAAAGCTAAGAGTTGTCTTTGAGTGCACTATAAGAAGGGAATTAGATTGAAAAAGATTGAATTACTGGTTTAGGGTTATTTTTATGCACAATCTACTCTAGGTAGAATGGCGTTATCTTTACTAAATTATGGATTCAATCCTTTGTTATTTATCAAAATATGCATTTAGTTCAAAGAATAGGTTTGCTTTGTGTGTGGGAAAAGTAGTGCCACTGTGTCCCTCATCAAACACTTTGCAGATGAGCCCCAAGGCTCACCACTGAGGACCAGGTGGAAGAGTGTGTGGGTGGATTAGTCCACATCTGTTGTCACTTCTGGGACGTGGTTTGTCATATACGCTTGTTGTGCAAAAAGCAGCATGTAACTGGGCATTACTGAAATGTTTTGCTTGGCAGGCAGACTTGATGGCTCGGTCCAACTCTAATGCTGGCATATTTCATTGACAGTTTCCTTGTGCACACGGCTTAATGGTTGTTCCTATGACATTCATTGAAGTTTCTTATACTCCCAGACTTCTCTTCTGGGTCATTGTCTCTATTTTTCCAGGGCATGTTTGCTAAATAAGCTTCACCTCATCTCATCCCTCCTAATTTAGGGCCTTCTAATCACAAACTAGGCATTTGCTTGTTAACATCCACCCTACCCCATCATTTTCCAAACAGTCACTAAACGATCTCTAGGGTCTTATTTACAAGTATTTCCAGTGACATCTACAATAGCGTCATTTCCAGGGAGTCTCTTTGGGATTGTTTTGTATGGTTTGTATAACCTTAATCAACTGAATTTCAATCTCATCCATGTATTTTCCAATCAGTTTCATTACTTATATGTTGACCTTTGTTCCAAATTAAACCCTTGGTATAAGTGAATGTCCAAATGCAACCTGCTAAAGTGCATACCATTATTTAAATGCATATTCATTTCCTAATTAAGGCTGCTGAATTCCTAGGAGATTGACACTCCCTGCTCATTGCTAATGTGGTTTAGACTAGACTTGAATGATTCTAATCTAGCATAAGGGAACATTTTAGTGAGGTACTCACTTCACATCCAAAGTACAATAATCTGGTGACATGTCTGCTGCTCTGCTTTACAAAGCAGACATCTGTGTGTGCACTGAGACCAGGGCACCCATTTGATATTTTGTATAAATATGTAAAAGAAACATCCTTAGTCATAAGAACAAGGACTTGAACTAGTAGACTTTATCCATATTCCCAATTGCCTTTATGAAGCATACCCACAAGTTGGCATTGTCTAAAATTGTGTCTTTGTATTATTATCTGCATCTCGGTCCTGTCAGAAGTGCTTACAAAGAACACCCTTTTGGGTGATCTAGAAGAGCCATGCTTTAGAAAGGATTCCAGTGTTAGGACGTTTATCCAGAAGTGGCTGTGGCTATAAAAGGAGGAAAACAGGAAGCAGAAATAGCAGGACATCACCCACAGTGCTGCACCTATAAATCAGAGAGGCGCAGTTAAAAGGAAATGTATTTGACTTGTATTCTGCAAATGAAATTTTTATTTGGCTTTGAACCCCTCTCTTCCATTTTGTATTTCTTATTGTTATTATTAATCTCTCGTACTGAAGGCTTGTCTCTCTTTTAGAGCCTTGAATATTTTAAGTGCTTAATAATAGGATTCTTTTTCAATAAGAGAAGAGAGAAGAGAAAAATTGCTGGAGCAATGAAAAGATATCCTCAGGGAGCAATAGCTTTATTACAGTATGTCAGAGTCATCATGAGTCGGGGGTAGGCTGGGAATATCAGTTTCAGGAGATAAAAACTTGTATTTAGTTTAGCAAGTTTGTGGGAAGTTGTGGAAAATTATCCCAAGAGCTACAAAGCTATTATGGTAATAGCATCTCCATCTTTATATTTTGAAATAATAAAAGGTAAAAAATTCAATATGCCACTTTGGAAATAGATTTTTCACTCTTTAGATGAGAATAAATACATGAATTAATTAAATCTACAGTGGTATTTGTGCTCTATTAAAAAATCTTCATGTCAGAGATGACAAGTAAATACTGAATTGTCCTCAAATTGGAAAGAAATTGGTCTGTTCAACTCCCTTGTTCCTGTGGAGTCACACCCTTTGGGTTCATGCACACACAAACATTGGATTTTCATGTGAGTACTCTCACTTTCTTAGTTTGCATTTTAAACACTTCTTAGCTTTTGGATATGTAATTCATCTGAGTTGAATACAGTCTGTATTTGGCGATGGCACAGTTTTTTCAAAGACATTTTCACTAACAAGGAACCACACTTTCTGTGATTCGGACAGGTATATATATAGTCAGAAATGTATTACTTTTATCTCAGTCTGCTTTGAGCAGTGCATAGAGTTTTGCACTGGAGTTTTCTGTCATGTGGAAATGTGTGAAACTTGGCATATTCACCACATTGTACAGCTTGGTTGTCTTTTGCTTCTGCTCCAGGAAAATTCCCTGTGAAGCACCTTTCCCTTCCCTCCCTTTTTCTTCTGTCTCCTCCCCTTCTCCGCCTTCTCTCTCCCTTGCGCCCCCTCCTCCTCCCCTATGCTCCTGCTCCTCTCTCCTTTCCTTTAGTCCATTGAAATCTTGCCCCCAGGCTCCTGGATTGGAGCAGAGTAAACATGGCCAGATCTGATTACTGGGACCCAGGTAGCAAACCTGGTAGCACACTGCAGGGCAGGCTTACAGCGGCCTTGTGGAAATGGTGAGCCCACCTGTGCTGCCTATGCCAAAAGAGAATTGAGAGGTGGAATGTCAAATCAAGGCCAGTTCCAAGTACCAGAGCCACAGAATGAAAAGGAGGAAGAGAAGAAAGGTCGTGGCTGGCAGTTGGGGATGGCATCTCTGTGGTCAGATCCGCATGCAGTCAAATGTAGGCTCCATCGCAGATAAGCTGTGTGGGCCTGAGAAAGTTACTTTTACCTCCTCTGTAATACAAACATAGCAATAATACATTCCAGAAAGGTTCTGTATGAAATGTAAAAAAGCAGACGAGGAAAGGAGAGAGAGAAAGAGAGAGGGCGAGAATAAAGGAGGGAGGAAAGAAGAAAGAGGGAGAAAGTAGAAGAGAGAACGGAGGACAAGGAGAGGAAAGAAAACATTTGCACAATTAAATGCAAAAAGTCCTACTTCATGCAAAACTAACGCTAGATCTGGGGTTAACAGCAATTCGGCAAAAAGCTGAGAGTAAACGCCTCCCTGACTGCAGTGATTTTTGGAAAAGAAACATGGTAAGAAGTGGAGGAGAGGAAATAGCAACTCCTAGTCCTAGACATTTGGCTTTGCAGAGAAAGGAACTGGAAGGCGGACATAGAAGAGACTGTAGAGGGTGCTGGATGGGGCAAGAGGATGCAGATCATAGCTGGCTGTGAAGAGAGGTATGTCTCCTTATTAACGATGAAGAAGCAAAAGAAAAAGTCAAGCCAGAATTGAACTTCAGACTGTAGAAAGGGCCCTTCACATGCAAAAATATAAATGGGAAGGGGAACAAGAGAGGGGAGAGGGGGAAAGGAATGGAGGAACAAGAAAAAAAACAGAACAGAAGGAAAAAAATGGAAACGGGTTTTGTAAATAAGGAGGAGAGGAGGGCTTGAAGGGAGGGGAGGGGAATGGAAAAAAAAGAAGCAACAAAATATATCGTGTACAGGTACAAAGTCTCTATGATGCATATTGTCATTATATGTATCTAAAATGTACCACTGGGGCTGGGGAGTTAGCTCAGTGGTTAGAGTGTCTGCCTTGCAGGCACAAGGCTATGAGTTTGATCCTCGGCACCAAAAAAAAAAAAAAAAGTACCACTAAAATAAAAATTAAAAGATTACGTATTAACTGAGAAGTGAGACTAGTACCTCCTGGGAAGACTCCTAACCTGGAACCATGAGCCATATGAAGCTGGGGGCAATGAAAGGACATGTGTGCCTACAGAAGCTGGGCATTCTGCAGCTGTGTGCAGCTGCCCGTGTGCAAGTATGAGGGTATAGATAGATGCTTAAATTGACCTGGGGTTCAAATTCAAAGGGATGTTGTAGTGAGGGGACACTAGGACAGGAACACAAATGGGCTGGTGAGATCATGGAGGAAGGGAGGAGACAGTACTGTGTAGAGAAAGGAATGAAATGGGGGGGCTTTGTGAGAGATTGGATTAATCAAGGTTTTCTAGAGAAATAAAACCAATAGGATGTATATGTACATGGGATGGCAGTTGGTTGATTGATTTTAATTGGCTCATGCAATTGTAAGAGGTAGGCAAGTCCCAATCTGCAGGGTAGGTGAGGAGGCTCTGACCCAGTTCCAGTCCAAAAGCAGTTTGCCGGCAGAATCTCCTCTTTCCAGAGAAGTCAGTCTTTTTTCTAGGAAGGCCTTTTTTTGATTATATAAGACCCACCCACATTTTAACGGGTGCTTTGCTTTACACCTTGTCTGTTGATTTAAATATTTGTCTCCTTCATCTAAAAATATGCTTATGGAAACATCTAGAATATTATTTGACTAAATGTCTGGGTATCATGACTTTGCTAGGTTAACACATAAAATTAACCATCACAAAGATGAAAGCATTAAAGAAAGGGTAGGGTTAGTGGGGGTGGAAAAGCAACTAAAAGTGGGAGGGAGGGAGAAAGTTGGAAAGATGCAGAGGTCTATGGTGGAAGCGTAGAATATAAACATTTACGATGTCAAAAGTGGTGCAACCACCGGAAATGATTAAGGTCCAAGGTGTGGGCAGGGAATTGTTGCAGAGGAGCTATGTGAGGGTCACGTAGGTCCAGGGTACTTATGGGTCATCCACACAGTGATACTGAAGTTCAAAGTTGCTGAGAAGATTGTACAGTGTGAGGAAATAACTAGTCTGAGGGAGGCCCCCTGCCCGGAGGGGCAGAACCCGCTGTAACCAGCATTCATGAAAAAGAAGGGATGTGTTTTCGCTCTCATTTTTTTTTCTTTTTTTGGCTTATTTTCATGAGGACAAAAGAGAAATTATCTGTAATTCACAGAAGACCTACTACAATGCTTATTGACTCCATGGCAATATGGCATGTGGGGAAAATCAGCAAATTACATTTCAGATCTCAAAGAATGAATTTATACCTCAGGGTGAGATGGATCCACTATGCCCGTGGCACCACGCAAAGCTTCTGTATGTGTTGTCTCGTTATTGCCATTTTATAGAAGACAAACTGGAGTTTCCAGGGGTGAAGAACCTCTCAAAGTTATCAGCCAGTAACTGGCAGAGTCTGGATTAAAAATTTAGGTTGCCCAAATTCAGAGTTCAAACTCTCAATTCTCATTTGGTGACGATTTTGGGAAAGTTTTACGATTAAAATTCAGTGAGGTCCTACATGGTGTAGAAAAAGCTGGGAGGAAACGAACAGAGCAGCGAAAGAATAGGCAAGGGACGTGGAGGTACGGGGTCTAGAGAAGAGCAGATTGGCCCAGTGGACGTGGGCAAGCGGTCGGGGTGGGGCTCTGCTCTCGCTGTCAGCTGCGGCTTGTCCGCCGCCCCGTCCTGGGGTCTCCTGGTCCTGCTCCTGAGAGATGAACCGCCAGCTCCGCCCCTTACCTCATCGCTCCAGTCTAGATGTTAGAGTTCTCGCTCTATACTCTTTCTTAACACTTTAATTCGTAAGATTTATTTTCTCATTTAAACTTTCTTCGGGGTTTGGAGTTGGCATTAGTTTTACTTTATATCTTTTTCCCCTCCCGAGTTTAGCGGAGTCAATTCCAAAACAGACCGATTTTGCCTTGTTATTGCCATTTTACTTTGTACACTGTAGCCAGAGGTCTCACCCTAATGACTCAAAAGCTGTTTTGGCATTCACCCGAGATGCATCTATTAATCGCACCCTTCCTCCCAGTGGAACTGCCGGTTACCCAGGCTGTGACGCTGTCTTTTGAGCGGCTTCCACTTTTCTGCTTCTGATTTAGTAGTTATGTGCACACTTCACTTTCAATCACTACTGACTGATCTTAGCTGGTTCCGACCTGGAGAATGGTTCTCATCTTTTCTCTAAATTGATTCACAGTTGTGTAATACTCTGGCTTCCTGTTCTGTACATGAGTTAATGACATGTGAAGGATTTCTCTATGCTTAAATTCAGACTTTAAAAGATATGCTTAAGTTGTAGATATTGGCGTGCATTTCGAGGACCTCAGGGTGTGAAGTCCTTGACTAGAAGTCTATTTGTCTGCCTAGTTTAATGACATTCACTCGTGTGCTTGATGCAGAAAGCCAGAATTATATAGTGAATATTCTGTATATTTTTGAAACATTTACTTTATCAAATGAAACTCAGGTGTATTGCAATATCTTACGACATTGTGGGTCCATTATATTATGTTGAAAAAATATGTTCAAAATGGCCCCATGTATTTAGGACTAGACAACACACACCGTAAACTATTTTGAATCATGTAACATTTAGAATATTCATAGGACCTAATATAGAAATCATGTAGGGTTGAGGATGGTGACAGGTGTCTATGATTGTCAAGGGAATCCTACTGCTTCTGATACAAGATAAGGACTGGTACGTGCCATAAACTCTATGCCTCACTTTCACATCATCAGTCTCTATTTTTGATGGAAAGAACATAGGAAATTAAGTCTCTATGCTTTCGTTCAAATTCCAACATTACTTGGAAATCAGTTATTACTTTAAAGTGAGATTATGGATGCATTTTGCATTTGGTATCTTTTTGTTTTTCCTATTTTTTTATGCTCTCAATTATGTGAATAGATTCAAGTACAGTGTAACAATAGGATGACTAAAAACTAGCTTTGAATGTGACCAGGGTATTTTTTTTTAAACATGCATCAGTCACTTTCTTGTAAGTAGATTCTATTTTTTTGTAGTTGAAGAGCCGAGTTCTTACCATTAGCCCTGTTCAGAACAGAAGGCTGCGTACTTGAACCACCCATAAATATTTGAAGGGTGTGATGATGTCAGCAGTTACCAAGGATGGAGCCAGTGTGTTCTCAGGAAGTCAGATATAGAGGATGTTTCTTCCACACCACAAGCATCAATATGTGCACCTTATAAATGCTAAGAAAAAAATTATGACCCGTCATGAACTCAGTTGCTTTTTTTGAAGTTAAATGTCTATCATCTTTTTATTGACCAACCCTAGACTTTGTCTCCTATTATTCTCAGTGTGCTGTGTAACTTTCCTGGGGTTTTCTTTGTCCTTAGAAACTCTTTGCTGTATGTTTTAATTATCATTTACCTATAATTACTTTTTCAAAGAGGTGTTTTCAGGAAGTTATCAACACCTTCACACGGTTCTCCCCCAAGTGTATTTCATCAGATGGGCTGAATTTTAAAGCCTGTTACTTCTAGTTTGTATTTGTGTTTGTCTGTTTTGGTGAATTGACATATTCCAAAACACAGCAGCCCTTGGATAGAGGTCATGTCTTTAAAATGAGCCTTCAAAGTGGTGCCATCATACACCAGCCTCAAAGTCCCTCCACTTTCTTTTCTTTCTTTCTTTCTTTCTTTCTTTCTTTCTTTCTTTCTTTCTTTCTTTCTTTCTTTCTTTCTGGGGTGCTGAGGACCAAACTCAGGGCCTTGTGCTAGCCAGGCAAGCACTTTACCACTGAGATAAATTCCCAGCCCAAAGTCCCTCCACTTTCCCAAGTGTTTTCATCAGAGAGACTCAGAGATGCTCAGCTCTGTCCACAGTAAGTCGCAATGGTAATTCCGAAATAGTGCTAGTGGAAGGAGAATACAGGGGGCCAGTGACATGTGAGGAGTTCGGTTGGAAAGGGCTGTAGGATGTCAAGGACTCCATCTCTGCTTCCTACAAGAAATTCTTTACTCTGTCTGGATAACCTTACAAGTGAAGTCCATTAACATGTGGCTTGTGTCTCCTCTTCACATTTGTTTAATCGCTGTGATAAAGACAAGGGGAAGAATATGGGTAGCGTATGCTACCATTTATTGAAACAAAAGGAATGAGGATGCTCAGATATATATTTACATCTTTGCTTATACCTTTGAAGTGCAGTGGTACCTTGGTACTCATCAAAAATTGGTTGTGGGAAGTGTGGTGGGTACCCAGTGCATCGTTTTGGCTGGAAAAGGTAGCCAATCATGGGCCAATCCATACCAACAAGTTCTAGCTTGTGCATTGAGTGCCAAATAAAAGATGAGTACTGGGATAAAATTTTTGCATCAAAGTGTGTCAGGTACCAAATTGGACAAGTTTCAAAGCTGTTGGCTACTAACATATGACTATAATTGGGAGAATAGCCAAGAAAAAATAAATAAAAACATTTACCTCTGTTATAGGAGAGGGGCAGAACATGAATATAAGTTGGACTTTTCTGAATATAAATATTTGAGGCTTGACTATAAAGAAATATCTGTGATTTTAAAATTATATACCAATATTAAACAAAATGAAAAAATCAATTTCTAAAAATCAGAAGTAAAATGAAACAACTCTATTAAACAGAAGACATACACACACAGAAAAGATTTTAAATGATTTAGAACAGTTGTCTGTATATCCTTGCTAGTTTAGAGCCTATTGCCTCCAAAAAAATCTTAAACTTCTTTGAATAATAACATTGTTAATGAGAGCACGTTTTTATTTAAAATATTTATTATGACCCCAAAACTTTTTCTGATAAAGTAGTGATTATATAAATATAATTAGAAATAATAATTTTATGTGTAAGAAAGAGAATCAAATCTATAATCAAATAAGCCAAGTAAATATGTTGCAATCCTGAATTTGAATTGGATATATAAGTATTAAACTCTGTGAATGTATTTTTTTTTTTTGAGGAAAATAGAAGTATTTCTTAGTTCTTTCCATTGAGGAACTATGACCAAACTAGGAATAGTAATTTCCTCTAGCAACTAGATTGATAATTCCAAATACATTTTTCTTCAGAAGGTCTTAGAACTTCTCGGTGTAAATGCCTGCATCCAGCCTGCTGCATGAAATAACCAAACAAATGTGGAATATTTTATACCAGAATAGAAATATGCATTCAGAGACTACTGCAGTCATGTCAAAAGGACTCAGGGTCAACTTGAAAAGGATTCCACTGGCCAACTAGTAATCATTGGAACATCAATAAAAATAATACTAGAAATAATACTAGAAATACTAGAAACAGCTTGAATGTCAAGTAAATTAAGCATTCAGGAATCCAGCGTAGTACAAAATGGCCCTGGTCCACCATTATTGGGAGGTGATAGAGAAACTGCTCATTATTCTGAACATCGGTTCCTAAAAGGAAAATCAAGTATCAGTTCTGCTTTTGCTGATTAAACTGTAGCTCGGAGCAACCAAATAATATATGAAAGGAAGTTTCTGTTTATGTAAGTATCCCAGATTTAGAAATCTTTTTTTTTTTTTGGTGGTGCCGGGGATCGAACTCAGGCCCTTGTGCTTACAAGGCAAGCACTCTAATCACTGAGCTAAATCCCCAGCCCCAGTATCCCAGATTTAAAAAAAAAGAGAGAAAGTGAAGAAAAGGGTTCAGGATCAGAATATCACCTTTGAGTAAACTCAAATGCAATAATTTACTTCAAGAACATTGGTGATGATTAACATCTGAAAAATTTAGACACGCAGATATTATATACCTGTAAGTGGAAGTATGCAATGTGTCCTTTGAAGGATTCTTGTTGAAAAATCAAACCTACATCAAATCAAGCCAAAAGAGTGAGGCCGACCACCATTATTTTGAAACACATTGTGTACAGATGCACACATATGTGCAATACACTTTCAAGAGATGAATGATATTACAGAAGTACTGTAAAATGTTAGGTGGTACAATGAAGTGGTTTTGATTAAGAGGGAATCAGTATCCTTTAAGGACATATTTTAAAATATTTATTCATGAAATATTATGCTGTTTGGGGCTGAATTTAAACTAGAAGGGAGAATGATAAACTGAGAAGGGACATGGGTTTAAGTGAAATAAAATTGGCCATGAGTTAACAATCTTTGAAGCTGGATGTATGTGAGTATTTTGTTCTATTCTCTGCTTGAGTATGTGTTTGAAAATGTTGAAAATAAAGTTGAATGACAGATATATGTTTTCCCCTCTTTAAATTTTTAGTAGTTAGAATTCCCAATCTGACATAATAAAATTTTACTTGCAGTAAGTGAAGCCTGACAATAATGAGCACCACAAGGACCACGTGGAATGAAGTATCAAGATTAATGTGAAATTAGTTGCCTCAGTCCGGGATGAAAGGATGCCATCCAATTGAGGGCTTAGCCAGTTTATATGGGAACATTCACATTGGGAGCGGGAAGGGGAAAACATGAAAGTTTGTTGCTGCCAGGAAACAAGGGAGAGAAGGTATTTTATAGGAAGAAAAAGAAAGAAATGGGGAAAGAAAGAACAGCAAGGGGAGTGGCTTATCATCCCTCCGCATTCCCAGACCTTCGCCTAAACTACACATGAGCCCTGGGCCATGCATGTAGTGTGACCGCAGGGATGTGGATGACTTGTTTTTTAATTCACCACACATGGAGAGCATGTGCTGGAGATGCAGTGATGAATAGATAAATCTCTCTGGTACCTACCAAGCAGTAGATTTCCTCACTCCTCTTGGAGGACATGCGTGGCAGGTGATCGGAGATGGCTATGCTAGGCATGCTTCATAATGACAGCTAAATCATCTCATCTGCATTTGCCCAGGCTTTATAAAATAATTTCGCAAGCACACATGATGACACTTTTTCAAACAAGGTTTTGTTTTCTTACAGTTTATCAGTATCTAGATTTATAGCTCTGTTGTTTTTTCTCCCAAACTACCTAATAAAAGGTAAGATCAGAAAATGAAGAACGGTAGGGAAAAAACATCTTTCAACACACAAGCTATGTTTGAAGTGTGTACTTCGATTCTTAAAAAAATCAATCCCTTACAGTCACTATTCAGCCAGCCACGATACGCTTTTAAAGAAAAATAGTCTAAAGCATAAATAGAGTGAACATATACATATGAATTATTCCAACATCCCACAGGTGCAACATGCAACGTATGAAAAGGTTTACATGTTAGCAGTGTAATTATAAATCTTTCAAGGGTCTCTTTTCACATTATGGCATATTTTTTAATGTGTTTTGTTGTTTTGGCTTGTGCTTACTCCAGATTTTTCCAGATTTACTGAAAATATTAAGAGTTACACGGTGAATGTAGCCTATTTTCGTTATGTCGGCTATGTAAGTTTCATAAAATCTTGGAAAACAATCATCAAATACTGATAATAACTGTTGCTCAGGGTAACTCAGAATTTTCCTTGTTTTTGTCATGTCTACAGTGACCACGGAAAGCACCTTGTGTATTGATTTTGGGTTACAAATAAAGTTTAGCTACTAGGTGAATTCACAGACACAGAATCTGAATAATGAGGCTTAGCTCTAATTTTCTGTTTGTGTAAAAAGTACTGTGTGGGTCACTGGCTTGGGTATATTTTTTTCCACAGCTTTTATAATCTATTTGCAGAATTTGCCTCTGGAAAAAATAGTAAAGTGAGAATTTTTCTTTTCTCTTGGGAACTGCCTCATGCCTTCTCAGTGGTAATTTTTAAAATTTGATTTGTGTTGTTTGTGCTCAGGTGTTAATAAGACTAAAATTTAAAATGCAAGCTCTCCCAAAGATAATCTGATCATGTCTGAGTTATTTTTTTCCAGAGTCTAACTCAGTGTTGTAAATATAGTGGGTGCCGAGGAATATTTCAGCTAATAAATGAATCCACATCATTAACAACATACATCCACTTTGGTAAACAGAATGATCTGCTGAAAACATCCACATCCTTGATCTTGGAACCTTGTGAATAGGCTTTTTTACATGGCAAAAGGGAAGTGAGATTACACATGGGATTTAGGTTGCTAGTCAGCTGATGATAGAGCAGAAATAGTGTCCTGAAATACACAGGGGCACTGGATTTAATCATAAGGGGCCTTAAAAGTCAAAGAAGGCAGAAAAAGAGATTCAGAAAGGGAAGTGGCTGTGGACTGAGATTAGGCTTAAGGAGTCTGAGAATGAGTTGACCTGCTGCTTGTTGGCTTTGAAGACAGAGGAAGGGCCATAAGTCAAGGAATTTGTGCAGCCTCTGCAACTTTTAAATGGCAAGGAGACGGACCTTTTCCTAGGGATTTCTGAAAGGTGTGCATCCTGATTTGAGTTCTTGACTTAGCTGGGTGAGACTTGTGTCAGACTTGGCCTGTAGAACCATAAAATAATTCATTTGTGCTGTTCAAAGTCACAAATTTTTGGTAATTTGGTACACATCCATGCCATAGAAAGTTAATACACCCACCAAGTGGCATTTATAGTCTAATAAGTGATATTACAATTTTGAAAATCCATTAAAACTCACAGCGATGAATGTTTATATGTAAACATCACAGTGAGGACTGAAGCTGATATTTTCAGAGAGGCTCATTACCAGCCTTCCAGTCTCACTATATAATTTGGCAGCTACACATAAAAATGACCGATTGATTTTGTAAATCCTTTGGAACCAATAGTCTGTCTTGCTTTAGGCCTAAAATAATTGATTTTTTAAAATTATTTTTACCAATGGTTGACTGTGAGATAAATTAATACTTTATATATTTATAAATCCTATACTAAGTAATATTTCTGTATTTCTAAAAGTTTTGTGATAAGGCTTTGTGATAAAATATGGTAAAATCAATTTTACCATACTAAAAAAACAGAAAATTGCCCTCTGAAACTTCAGAATTAATGTTCATGAAATAATGTAGCAATGAAGTAATGAAAATTAATGTTGTTTTAAGAACCACTGAACATGGACAAAATCTTGATTGCCTTTTGTCAGCCAACATGATTTAATGGTGGTTTAGATACAGATGATTGTGTTGTGATAGAATGAAATAAGATGGTATAAAGTACTTGCATATGCCTAGTATGTAGGCTGTGCTCAATAAATGTGAAGGGATTGTTAATGTCACTGTCTTTAAGATTGTTGGGGCTGGGGATTTAGCTCAGTGGTTAGAGTGTTTACTTCGCAAGCACAAGGCCCTGAGTTCGTTTCCTGGTACCAAAAAAAAAAAAAATATTGTCGTTAAATTTGTTGATTGGCAGATAATATTTGCGCATATTTATGAGGTACACTGTAATGTTTTCATTCATATATGCATTGGATAGTGATCAATTCAGGGCAATTAGCATATCCATCACTTCAATATTTTATTTATGGTGACCATTATTCTGTGAACAAAGCAGGGATGTAGCCCTCTCTCCCTTTGCTTTCTAGACTGGTGAAAATATTTCATTTAAAATTATAAATTTTTTTTCTGAAACCCAGTATTATATGAATATTTATCACGAACAAGAGCTTGCTGGGGTATTTTGCCCCAAAGTGAAGAGTTTTCTGTTTTACTGTTATTTACTACTTGAAAGGATACTTGAAAGTCACCCCTAAATGTAGGGAGTAGCCATTACTCTACAAGTTCCTGGTCTGTAGACTGAGCTAAATCAGCATCTTTTGGTGTCAGGAGCATTCCTGAGATGTTTACCCAGAGAACTCATCACGGCATTGCTGTTCGTCTTGCCCACCCGCAGAAACTGGCAGCCTCGTGTACTGCAGGAATTCACTCTCCCAGGAAGTTAGCGTTTTTCAAACATTGGGGTGATAATCAAAATTAAAAAAACAAAACAAAACAATTTTTCTTTGCACAACAAAATCATTCTTTCCAGTTCGGGGCAGTAGTGAAGTGATTGTGAAATGTACACTGAGTTTACTATCGATTAAATAGATTTGAAACATATGAAAGAAGCAATATGGATTCCCAGTGTTTTCATGAACAAATCAGCCAATTTTCACAAAGTAAGATCAACACAAAATAAGTGAAAAACTTGAGAGGTCTGAAACTTATCTCGTGTATGATGCTGTGACCTATATCTCATGTGTAATAATATCACTTCCTGTGATAGACCAATATGTACACCTATTGATTTATTGCCTTTCTGTGTCAGGAAATGTTTTAGACATTTTACATAATCTACATAGTTCTCATTTAAATCTAAGTTCACCGAATGCTATTTATTGACATTTACATTCAAAGAAGCAGAAATCAGAGACTTTTCCAATTCTTACAATTTGGGCAGTCTCTTGACTAAGTACAAGTCTGTTCCAACATGTTTTATCTGCTTCCAGCATACACTCTTTCAGCTTGACCTTCACATTATAATATTTAATGAGTAGTACTATGTTTTTTAAAGTAATTCTAGGAGAACAATGGAAAGTGATTATAAAAAAGGGAAAAAAACGTTACAGGTGTAGTCATAATTACCATTATCCGTAAGTATACAAGCCAAAACATGTTCTTATAATAGAACTCTGCCTAGTATACACAGAACATGTGTCTGTACAAAATTATTATCTCAGAAGGAAAGGAAAAAAAATTGATGTTGCTGGATACTAGAGAAACTCAAGTGTTAGGAAATTACCCAGCCACATGAGCAGGAAAAGCTCTCTGCAGGGAAAGCAAATAGTGCCATGTGGGCCCTGTAGATATGGGCTCTGACTCACACTGTCTCTCTCTCTCTCTCTCTCTCTCTCTCTCTCTCTCTCTCTCACACACACACACACACACACACACACACACACACCCTCGCAGGCCCCTCAGCCTGTTTTGGGTTTTTCTCTACCTCTGAAGCTACTCTCGCATCAGTGTCACGGAGTTCATTCTGCGGCTTTGCTTTTGGGTTTTCCTCCCTCCAGTGCTTCTCACAGGAACCCCATGAAGGCAGCAGGGGCACCTATTCTGTCCCCAGCTATTCTGATTTTTCTTTCTAACATAATATCCCATTCATGTGTTTTAGTCTTAGTTCCCCCCAGAAGAAGAACCTGAGACAAGAATTTGAGTGCAAGCTGGCCGTGGTGGTCCGTGCCTGTAATTCTAGCACCATGGGGAGTCGAGGAGGGAGGACTGTGAATTCAAACCCACCATGGGCAACGTAGCAACTTAGTGAGACCCTGTCTCAAAATAATAAAAAATGGTTGGTGTAGCTCAGTGTGAAGGCTCTGGGTCCATTCCTAGTGTGAAAAAGTATTTCGAGAGCCAGTTAGGTATTTGCAAGGCAATCCCAAGGGGCAAGAGCTGGGGAATGAGACACCAGAAGGAAAAGCAGCTAATAAAGGGTACAGTGTGGGCACATGGAGCTGCATCCCACTGGAGGAGTCCAGCAGCTGATGCACTTCCTGTGTTACCGAAAGGGCAAGAGAAGAGGGCTACCCACCCACCATCTCTGCTTAGCCCTTTCAGGAGGGCTTCTCCTTCCTCCCTGAGAGACAGGCAAAGAAAGCCCTGGTTAATCTAACAGGGCTGGAAGCTGGAGTCCAGCTGCACATCTGGAAATGGCAAGGGCTTCCCTCGCCGATACAGCCCTGATTTGTTTACCGGGGCCAGTGTGTTGAAGGCCTCAAGTTCTTTTTTCATCCTTGCCCTTGAGGTTGCTGTGGGTCGAGCCACACCCTGAAGACCAGGATGTGGGCTGGATACCTTCATCCAGATTTTCTGGCTGTTTCCTTCAACCTCTGTTGTGTGATTGCTTCCTGGAGAGAAAGAAGCCGGGTGTTCCCTGGCTCATTACACTGTCACAGCCAGGGGCACTGCCCATGAACTGCAACTCAACACTCTATCTTCTGTCCCCATAAATAATAGGTGCAAAAAGCTGAACTCATTTCAAGCCAGCATTCTTCCTTCTCAGTGTTGCATTACCAGGCGTGGTCCCAATAGAAAGCCTGCAGTATGGCCGGACAGGTCGAGATTGTCCCTGTTCTTTTCGTGATGAAGAAACTTAGATCTTACTCTCCTTGCTGTCTTAGCTAACTCGAATTCTTCCAACCCTTTCTGGGACTTTACCTTCCTGAAATCTGAAAAGTATAGGGTCTGGTATTTCTTTTCATTCCCACTAACTGCTTCTGTCTATTGATGTGGACAGTAAATCACACTGACTGCTGGCTGAAGTGTAAAGATTCCTCTGTCCCCTTCCATATGATAAAGAGCCAAATGTGGTAAACACTTCTGGCACGAATGAACCCAGATGCTGCTTTGTTTCACAGCTCTGCTTCTTTCCTCCTGGAAAGCGAACCCTTTCCAGTTGTCTTTCCTACCAGTGGCAGCCTTTCTAATTTGGGTCTCTCTACAGAAATGCTGTTTTTTGGAAATGTCCCAAAGAATGCTAATATTTATTTCTCTGACTGTCCTAATATGTCCAAACCATGTCTGACCCAGTAGAGGTGAGACTGGCATTTTATGACTTATCCAGATTTCCTCCTAGCTTATTCCAAGTCTGATCTACTAACTTGTCGTATCGGCATTACTTAAGAGTTGATTAGAAATGCAGAGTATAAGATCCTATTTGAGACCTGCCTAGTCGGAACCTCAGGGCATGGGGTCCGGGAACTGTGTTGTAGCGAGCCCTCCATGTGATGTTTGAGGTATGTGCCACACTTGGGCAGAACAGATCTGCAACTTTACTGCTCACACTGTGGTCTTGCGCCTGGCGGCATCAGCATCGCCAGAAAGGGAAGCTTGTTAGGCATGTAGAACCTCAGCCCTCACTCCAGACCCCCTGAGTTCGAATGTGCATTTTAACAAGATTCCCATGTAATTCGTATGTACATTATAGTTTGAGTAGCATTGTTCCACAGCATTTGGCTTGTATTTCCATCAGTAAATAATATGATGTATCAAATTATTCAATACAATTAGTGTTAGTAAAGGATTCTGATGTATTTTAAATAGAGAATTCTGTTCTGAAACATAACTCTCCAAGGGCAGACCCACTCTTAATCTTGAAATCAAAGTTCTCATTGGAAAGCCGTGAACCAGGATCTTAAGCATGTACCATGTGAGTATTTAAAAAAGATAGTTATTGGAGAAATGAAGGTAGGGAAAACCACACAGCAGACCTACCTTCTACTTCATTATCTTTTAAAGATGGCATAAGACTTCTCAAAATGATTAGAACACGTCCTTGAGAAAATGGGGAAAAACGTCTACTGACAAAGTGGAGTGCAGAGATTTATTTTCTAGTAAACACTGCCGCTCAGCTTAAGCACATCAATTGTCATTCGGGAAATGTGCCTTAGTCAAACACAAAGAAAAAAAGTAATTTTTTTTTGGAGTGTTAAGTCCTTAGGGAGGAGCTCTTATTGAAATAACAAACGGACATGGAATTTGAATTGTTAGAGGTTGCACACCGACAGGATACCTGGGCATAGATTCATTTCTTGGACGCAGTTGTCCCTGGGGCTCACAGCTTGAGGAGGGCTGTCACAGAAGGGCAGGCCACTGCCGGTGAGCGCTGAGAGGGGGCCGCTCCGAATGCTTCACCCACCCTGGGTTCTTCCCTGGCCATGGAAGGTCTCTACTGCTTATTGCCTCATCTGAGAAACAGGATCTTACACCTCAGGCTTATCATTTTTATCACAAAAATTTTAATCTCTATTGGCCTGTGAAATGGCTTTCATAAGTGCGATTGTTTAAATTTTCTTCTGGCATCGAGCTTCTTATTCTTTTGTCCCTGACACATGGCACTCACAGATTCTCTACCAAATTTACTCTCTTCACCAAATACCTGACAACATTTTTTCATTAAGAAAACAAACAAAACAAACAAAAATCCCAATAAATTCCTATCATACTGTTGCTATGGTTATTCTCAACAACTAAGAATAATTTTCATATCGATGGATAAGCCCTAGAATGCACACTTCAAAGGGAGTGTGATGAATCGATCAATAATACTCAGAGGCAGCGTTTATCATATCATGAAGTGGGGCGAAAGGGTCACCAAACCAGCCCTGCTTTGTGCGATATTACTCATTTCATACCTTCATTCACCCCCGCGACCATGGTGGTAACCAACATTGGGGCTGCCATCAGGAGTTGTTGCGTTCGTCCGTGCAGTCAGTGTGCACTAAACTGGACATCCGTGACCTGCTGCTGGGTGTGTAAAGATGAGTGCCACACGATCCCAAGCCCTGGAGTGCCCAGGACCTAGTGGTACTAGAGGCCTGCAGAAGTACTGAAATTCTTGGTGATGTAGCAGAGAGCCCTAACTATGCATGGGAATCAGACAAGCCTTCGGTCTGGGTGAAGAGGTGGGGGACTTTCCTGGCAGAGGGGAAGCATATACTAAGATGTAGAAGCTGTAGAAAAAATGCTGCGTTCTTGCAACAGTGCAGGCTCCATAGAAGGAACTGCAGGGCACCCTGCTCCGGGTCTCCATCCTCCCTAAGAAGAGACTTAGGGTCTCTATGCTGTGCAAGTATCTGCTAAACTCTGGTAGCCCTCAGTGCTTCTTCAGAGAACTGTTGGATCTATCAAGTAGCTATAAAATAACTCAAACATTAGGGACTGAAATGAGTTCAGAGAAAAATATAGTCAATACAATTGCTTTACTTCATTTTTCCCAACAGAAACAAACTCTATTAGACTGTGAGCACTTTAGTGTGTCTAATACTTTCCCTGATTGTTTTTCCTCTGGTTATACTTCTTCATGGGGATGAGCAGGCATGCCAAAGAAAAAAAATCAAATGGAGCAGAGAGAAAAGTTATGCCTATTTATTGTGGGAAGCTCTGGCTTCTACAACTTGTGAAAATTTATGGGAAAATGTGTACCTTTTAAAATTCATCTTTTCGTTTGACATTCATCATGAGCAGCTCTGATGTTGGTAGTGGAATGGAGTTGGTCAGGGATGTTTACTGATTTTGTAAGTTGACCTTGAGCAAGTTATTTAAATAGTGTCTATTTAAATGGGATTTATTCGGTAAATCACAGATGCTATGTCCTTTACTTTTGCTAAAATTGGAAAGGTAGGGTTTGCCAGAATACACAATCACACGTACATACCTCATAGTGTTTGGGAATCTGTGAGGACCAAATACATCTTCCAAATACTAATTAATAAAAAATGGAAGAAATTATATATACTGATATTAAGTAGCAGTTATAAAATGATTTAATAGATGAACTATAAACAAATGGCAAGAGGAAATGACTGAACTTCTTGCTAATTTCTAGAGAGATGGTTTGCAAGTGATGGCTTTTCTTCTCTTCTTTCTCCCTAAGTTTTCTAAGATATTTAAATGATTTTCCTAATGAAAGTTTTCACTTATTTAAACATAAGTTCTACTTTGAAATAAACTACTTTAATTAAAGTTACATTTAAGTATTTTGGTATCTATTTAAATGTTTATTTGTTCAGTTAAAATGTTTGTTATTTCAAAAGAAGCCCCAGGCAATATCATAGATGAGGAATCTTTTGTGATGCATCATTCATATCTTCCTGTTATGAAAAGTGCTGGGAGTTGAATTCATCCTTTTATGTCTTCTCCCCAGTCAAAACTAACGGGCCCTGTTTCCTTTGGGCCATAGTCACTCGGCTTTTCCCAGAGCGATGGTTTGCTAACGTGATGAATATGTTTCTGCTGATGGAGAAGGAGGGAACTCAGTGGGTCCGGACCCCTCAAACCCTCCTCTTCTTCACAGAAAGTTTGATGTTTCGCGTGGTTTACTTCCGTCAGTCAGGAGGATGCTGGCGATCACTGAGCTCTTAAAGTCAGAAGTCTGGAGAAGAGGATTAGATTATAAAGGGTTAAATATTAATAAGAGTGGAACTAGCAGAGACAGTCACTCCTCCCTCTCCAACGAGTGTAGTATTAAAGGCACGCAGCAGAAGGGATAGAAGCTTCAGAAAGTGGATGCAGCACACATCAAATGTGAGGTGGGAGGGTTCATGTTCATCATCATGCATTTCTAGAAATAGAATATATAGCAACTGTTACATACCTAATGGTAGCGGTAAATAGCCAGAAATAATAAAGCCTGAACCATAAAATACCAGTGTTATAGTCAACTCATAAATCTGTCATTTCATGAATAAAATTTCACGGTTGTAATGGCGGCATTACAGGAATGTGTGGGGGGAAGAGAGAGAGAGAGGGAGAGAGACAGAGAGAGAGAGAGAGAAAGGGGGGTTATGTTGGAGAAAGCCGAGTTCATATAGTACAGTTTCTCAAACTCTTTTAGCATCCTGAGGGTTTGACAAGTGTCTTGGATACTGCATCTGTGCAGCCACCTGCACATACTCGTACTCTGACCCAGTCATGGCGCTCAGGTTCCTTCCGCCCTCTGCCACCGCACTGCAGAGACGCTCTGTGCGCATCCGTTGTGCACGCACACAGCGCTGCACTACACAATGCGACGGCACCCTCAAGAATAGTTACACCAGTCCACATTCCCACCGGCAGTCTATGAGTGTTCCTGAATCTACACACCAACATGTAGTGTCCTCCAGTTTTCTGAGCTTTGCCAGCTTTTTAAGCACAACATGATGTATTATTGTCCTTCCAAATAAAAATTTTGAACATGTATATACTTGTTTGTTTTTCCTGTCTCGTCTTGCTAACCTTGTGAGCTTGGGTAAGTCACTTCACCCTTCTAAATTCCACTTCTCTTCTCTACAAAGTAAGGAAAAGAGACTTTCATTTCTTTTTTCAATTTTTACTTTTCATTAGTACATGTTTGTAGTACGTAATGGTTACATTCCTTGTGGAAGATGGTATATGTACATAACACATCTTAATTTCTTTTTTCTTCCCCTTCCTCTCCCCTCCCTTGCTCTTCTCTCCATCTCTGGGTTTCCCTCCCATATGCAAAAGATCTATCTCCCTATTTCTTAATATCTATCTTTTAGTTTGTTCTTTATTTATATTTTGGATTTCCATTATGAGAAAAGCCCTTGCGATATTTAAGCCAGTGTGTCTCATTAATTTCACTTAATATTATGTATCCATTTGCCTACAAATGATTTAACTTTGTCCTTTTTGGCAGATTAGTACCATCGTGTATAATTACCACATTTTATTTATCCATTCACCTGCTAATGAATATACAGGCCAGAAAAGTGAACTCTCTTTCATAGAAAATTGTGACACTAGATAATACATGGAGAGCAATCCATACTAGGTCTGCAAAATAAGAAGCTCTCAAAATAAGTTAACTGTATTTATTGTTATTCTTGAATTTAATAAAAATATGACTTATCAAAAGGCAAATTTAGAAAGTATTTAGACATTTGGGTTATAAGAAAGTTGCCAGTAATCACAATTCATCTTGGGGATAGTCTTACGAGGTCACTGGACCCCACAGTGACAGAGGTCAAGAGAACCTGTACTGTTGATCAGGTCCAGGACAAGGGAATTTTGGTAAAGGAAATAGACTAATGACAGATGAAGAAAAGAATGTATTTTGTCATTTCCTTTTGGCATATCATTTTTATATAATTATTATACTCATTAGAAATTGCTAAGTAAAGGAAGTTTAAAAATAAATCTCAAATCTTGTCACTTAACAGAACCATTATAAAAGCTTTGGTGCTTCTTTTCTCTTGTATTGTGCTTAACTTTGAATTAATTTTAAGTATGCTAATCACACAATCATGTGTGATACTTAAGTAATGAAGAGAGCACGATAATTTTTCAATAGTCTACAAAAATCAACATTTTAATTGCTTCATAATATTCCATCAAGTGCATGTGCCAGGTTCATTATATTTTAGTGCTCTGGACTTGAAAGTAATTTATATCTTTAAGAATGTATAGTATTAATTAAAAGTTATCTTAATCAAATGGGTTTAGATATGCTAACATATCTTAGTGTACACTGATGTGCTTAATCATACTGTATGCAGTATTCGTATAGCCCCACAGACAGTTAACACTTTCGGTAACATCTTCCTGCAGCCTTGTGATCTGGACTAGCTGGGTATTGCTATCATGTTACAGATAGAGGAACCACCCAAGCCTGTGTGCTTAAGCATTCGCTTTATATCTCCTTTTGCAAGAGCCCGTGCTGGTGAGCAACGTGATGTTTGATGCACACATATGTTGTGGAACCATCAAACAGGACTAGCTAACATATGCATCATGTTAGATCCTTATCATTTCTTTGTGATGAAAACATTTAAAAAGCACTCTTTTAGCAATTTTGAAATTTAAAATACATTGTACCCTGTAAACATAAAGTTTTATTATTATTTGTGCAATTAAAAATTAAAAACTAAAAAACAAGAGATATATCAATAAGAAAGCATATTTTGGAATTAAGAAAATAATTTCAAAATATATATGGAGATGAATTATACAAATCAAAGAATTATAAACTCACTCCTAATCTGAGTCTGCTCTACATTGGTCACTTCTTGGACTCAAAGAAACCAGTAAAAGAATATTGTTTTTTAAAGAAAACAACCAATAGTGGCGTTCCATTCTCCAGCATATTTCCTTAAATCTACATCGTTCTACTTAAGTGAGTTAAGTGAAACAGCTTTTAGGTGAAACTTTTAGGTGAAACAGCTTCAAGTACAGTTGAGAGGCTTAGAATCTCTTAGTACATGGGAGAGTTTGAAAAATTTGATGAATCGCTCTTAAATTGTTCAATATATTGTATCTTTAAAAAATTCTGTCAAAAATTTTATGAGCATTAAATGAATAATATGTGAAATTGCTTAGCATAATGATACACATAAAAATATGATGTTTGATACAAGAATTGTGGATTGTTTTATATAAGCACTCACACTTTGAGATCTTTGGAACTCAACAACATTGTGCTAGAGAATTTCATAGTGAATGTAGCTAATACTATTGTATGTTTCGACATTGCCAAAAGAATAGGTTTCTGGTATTCTTATCACAAAAGAATGATAATTGGTGAGGGATAGATATGTTAATTAGCATGATTGAATCTTCCTGTAATAAATGGATAAATCAAAACATCACACCATACCATATATGTATATATGTACATCACTACCTGTATATTTTGAAGCAAATGCCAAACATCCTAGTCTTTCACTGCAGTATAAATCTCTGAAAGGTAAGAGCTTTTCTTAAAATAGAACCTTCAAATTTCATCATATATATATTTACTGCATGCCAATCAAAAGAAATTTATGATAAATACATATGTTTCAAGTAAAAGAAAATTTAATATCTTGAATTTCGAATAGAAAATGACAGAATTAGAGTGTTTTAATGCACTTGATAGTGAGCTTGTCACGCATGGAATGGTGTTTTTCAGTATGGCTATGAACACTTACTCTTCACTATCAAATATAACACTAGGTTATACTATTTTAGAGACCTCTTGAAGCCAAACATATGTTGTGATTGCTCTTTGCCTGTGGTGGTTTAGATCTGACCATGTAATTGCTAAGTTAAATAAAATGTGCAATTGCAATTTTTAAGTATCTTCAGTTTCTAAATAACATTGGAAACATAGTATAATATGCAAGTAGCCCCAATTAAACCCTTTTACATACCTGAAATGTCAGTGTATGTAGGAAATGGATAACTTTATCAAACATAATCCAACTTGATTGCTGAATAAAACAAGTTTTTTTGTGGTTCACCGAGAGCTGTTGAGTTAGATACATCTTGTCTGCCAATGGGAAAATTTCAGAATACATACTTACAATAAGTAGAAAAGGTTGTAAAGGAAAATATTAGATTATAAATATGATAAACTGCTTAAATATAGAAATTTGATTAATCTTCACGACCACCATGTGCCCACTTACTCCGTGTACATTAGATACCAGCGTAGCAAAATGCCCATTCTCTGGTTCCAACGACCATCCACCTGTGGCCGGTCCTGCCCCAAGCATTTCGCTCATATGGAGTTCACTACCTGTATATTTTGAAGCAAATGCCAAGCATCCTAGTCTTTCATGATTAAACACGGCAGTATAAATCTATAAAAGGTAAGAGCCTTTCTTAAAATAGAACCTTCAAATTTCATGATAGTTCATTTGCATTATCAAATATCCAGTTGGTTTTTCAAACTTCCCATAGTAAGCCAGCATGCCTGATATACAAATAAAAACTATAATCTTCCACAGGCTTTACCATCATTAGAAACTGAGTTTGATAGTGAGAACTGCTGGCTTCAGATGCCATCCTTCAAAATGGTACTCTGTGTAGCATCATCTCACCTGTTGTCTGCACTCTGGTATGATATAAGTCCTTGAGGAATTGCAAAAGGTGCACACGTTCAGAGAAGATGCTTATTCCTGTTCACAC
The DNA here is from genome assembly GCA_004026905.1 of Hystrix cristata. Classification (NCBI taxonomy): domain Eukaryota; kingdom Metazoa; phylum Chordata; class Mammalia; order Rodentia; family Hystricidae; genus Hystrix; species Hystrix cristata. The sequence continues at coordinate 122,243 of PVJO010001818.1, read as the reverse complement.
CCAGCTGTGATTTTCAGACCCAAAGGGACAAAACCAGCTCAATCATCTCATCTGTTATTTCTTTATTTATTCTTCTTACATGGGTGACCTAAGAATTTGTGACTACCTTGGAAGGATTCAAAGGAAAATTTGAATGTATGGAACAATGGATTCTATACTGCATGTGTTACAAAGATAAATATTATTTAAATGTAAAATAATAAGCCCAATACCATGTAACTGAAATGCCTGTAGAATTTGCCCTCAGATTCATTCATTTGAGTTTCTTTGTCTCTAGAGAGCAGCCAGGTACTTTATCTGCTTCCTTATGAAAATACTTGTGGTTATTTGAAATATTATGAATAATGTAATTTATTAAAATTCAAATAAGCAGAGTTTAAATTAAAATACTTATATAGCATCATTAAAACGACATGCAATATATTTTGCAAACCAACTTGAGAGGATGCATATAAATATCTATAAAAGTTATCTATCTTTAAATTGATTATGCACCTTTGAAGTATTTTTCAAATGTTAATCACCAATCTTGGTTGCATTGAAACAGAAACAGTATGGATATTTAGGAACCTCTTGTTGCGTTGGTGCTGTGATTACACCAGCTGAAGTATAATTTTCAAAAATTTATATGCAAAGGCAAGCTAGTTAAGGAGGAAGTAAAACTCTGCATTAAGGAAATTTAAACTATTTTGTTTAAGCAACTTTCCTAGGAAACGTTCTTTTAAATATCTTTTGTCTTGAAGTTAAAAATATTCTCAAGGGGCTAGGTGTGTAGCTCAGTGGCAGAGCACTTTCCTAGCATACACTAAGCCCTGAGTTCAACTCCTATCACTGTAAGAAAATAAATAAAAATTCTGATGAGAACTTTTTGTCTTTATTTTCCAACTGGGGTTGTCACTTTGATCAATGTATGTTTAACACATACCTGCTGGCTTGAGCCACCAGATGGGACTGTCACATACCGCCTGATGGGATGGTCGTGTATGTAACACTGGTGCTTCAGAGCTGCCTGGCAGAGATACAATTATGACCTTCTCGTGAACGTGTTAAAAGAGTTTTATTTCTCTTTTGATTGTCTAGTTTGGGAAACTCGGTTTTAGGACCAAATACTGAGATTCAGAGTCAGGCAAGGTGTCTGAGAGTGTGTCACTGATGAAAACTTAATCACTGCACAATGCAACAACCACAACTACACTTTATGGAGACTTAGTATAAAATAAGCAGATGTTAATCTCCTTATCTTACTTTGTACTTCAAATTTGGAAAGAAAAAATTTCAATCTCCATTTTACAGATGGAGAGATGGAGCTTTAGGAATCTCTCTGATTGACGTTTCCTTGGCTGTTAAGTGACTGATTAATTCCATCTATTATTAAGAATTGGGAAGATCTTGTCCCCCCCATCCCCCATGTCCCCACTGAGGTCTCTAGTTCAAAGGTTTAGATGGACATCTGTTATGGTTGTATCTAAAGGTTCCCTAAAACCTCATGTGGTCATAGGTGGGGAGTTTCAAAAGTGGCTGGATTAGGTTGTGTGAATGTGGATTAAGGGCATGTACTAGGGTTAAGGATGTGGATAATGGAAGTCCCACCCTGAGTATGGATGACACCAATCAATAAGCATGTAGCCTGGATGGAATATAAAGGGAAGGAAAGAAGGCAGGCTTGTTGCTGCTGCTTGCTACTTCACTGCCTCCTGCCCACTCTGCCATGGACTGTTTCTCCTCTGTGAGGCCCCTCTGCCATGTCACCTGCTTTGGAGCCAGCTGACTATGTACTGAAACCTCTACAAACTGAGCTGAAATAAACCTTTCCTCCTTGAACTTTGGGTGTTGGGTATTTTGTCTCAGCAACAAAAAATTAACTAAGACAGCATCCTTAATTTCTCTTTATGGAGAAGTGGTAAAGGCAGTATTAACGGTTCACTTGTTGTGGGAGTATTGATTGTTGGTGCTTGAAAAAAGTCATCTGCCAAGATAAAAGAGTTTCTTTGTTTGAACATGAAATAAATGCGTTTGTGTCTTTTGTGTTTGGTAGAGTATTTCCCAAATCTCAGACATTTTAGCATTAAAAATGGAGCACATGTATTAAAACATTTAAGTTTCCTGTGTTCTTTGTTCCATTTATCTCTATCAAACCACCCATGGGTATGTGAAATATTCACTGGTTTGTTTTGTTGTTTTGCTACACCTGGCAGTATTTCAAAAGGTAATGCAAGTAGGCAGGTGTTATTATTGATTGAAATAAAATTTTGCACTCGTCTCTCTAGCTCAATGTCCCTTGCATGCATTTATTTACCCTCTGCTTCCAGAGGGCAGACAAGTTTGTCTCCTTGATGAAGAATAAGTTAAGAAAGCCCGCATATTTACTCTCTAATTATTACTAAATAAAGTAGTCTTTTATGACTTTATATTCAATGAAACTTTAATTGTATGGCCTAGTTTTTACAGACTGTCAAGGTCAAACAACCTGAAGTAATATAGCGATGTATTTTGTTCTATGCATTCTAAAAATATTTGGTAAAGTTTAAAGTTGGCAGCAACTTCAAGAAGAACCATTAATCTTTGTATCTGCTAAGTCTCAATGTTGCAATTAGGCACACCTCAGAGTTTACCTACCTTTATCAGTGTCTAGCTTCTGCAGAAGTGTGGATTGAGAGCTACACGATGATACAATGGTCACCAGCTAAATAATGTGTAGCGTATTTGATGTAAAATATATAAAATATACACTATGTAATGATACGCTTTCATAATACAATTAATACATATTAAATAACATATAGCTTCAGAGGCTGAAATGAGAGCCCTTCACTCTACAGAAGAGTAAGGACTGACTGAACTCTTCCCCAAATTTTAAGCATTCCAATTTATCAAATCAAACACAATAAAATAGATACTTTAATCTGCTTGGAAAGATTGGTTGATTTCTGAGTCTATTTCTAAGATACACATTTAAATTTTCACTTGGGAAAATGATTAGCAATTCATTTAATAAGTAAATGACATTTTAAAGCACTCAAGACTAATCAATATATTAGAATGACTGTATAAAAACATTAATAGAATGTAGAGGTGGATGAGGAATAATTTACTTTAAATTTCATAATGTCCCTAATGGGGAACTCAGTAGTATTCTTTCAGCTCCGAACAATAGTTATTTTAATGATAATGGTCATAAGAATGCCATTATTCTTTGTAATATTAATGGTAAAATGAAAGATGTTAATGGAGCTCTTTATGATATAATGCATGATAAATTATATAATATCTAAAATCTGAAGTTGAAAGGTATTTCTCATGGTTTTCTTAATGATCTATAGAAAAGCACAAAAGTGAAAAATATAATTTTAATGAGGTATCTTTCAATGTTTTTTCTTGTTGCTTTTGGATAAACACATGTAAATTTTAAAATTTTGTCTTCACTGAAGTATCTTTTAAAGTGTTTAAGAGTATATTTCTTTCTCATAGTTAGCACAATTATTTTCATTTTACTCTTGATACCAAAGTACAACATGCATCCAAAAAAAAAGAAAAGCATGTCTGTACAGTTCAGAGAACATATAAACATTACTATGGCTAAGACTATTACAGCATCTCAATCCCTTCTTTTATGCCCTTTCTGTGCATAATACAATACTTCCCTCTCACCCCCAAATAATCACTATCGTGACTTCTAATGCTGTAGGTTAGTTTTGCTTGTTTTGAGTTAGATACAAGACAGATCACGCAATATGAAATTTTGACACCTGAATTCTTGGGTTAATATTATGCATGTGAAATGCATCTATTTTATTGTGTATAGGTTTATTTGAATGATTTTTATTGCTTCAGAATATTTTATCATTCAAACTATATCCCAGTTCATTTACCTATTCTACAGTTGGACTTGTGAATTGTACCTTGAGACTATTATGGACATAACTTTAAGAACATTCCCAGGTAGTCTTTTGGAACTTAGGAAACTTCCTGCTTTTCTGTTGGGCATATTATCTGCTGTGGAATTGCCAACGTGTTATATATATATATATATATATATATATATATATATATATATATATATATATATATATATTACAGGTACATATATGTACATATATATACACACACATATATGTACATGTTTAGTGGAAATGTGAAATAATTTTTATGGAGATTGTACTAATTTATGCTCTCAACAGCTGCGTGTTAAAATTTTATTCAAAATCTATTTATTTCTTTTGTTCTGGAAATTGAACGCATAGATCCTACAAAACACATGCTCTATCTCCGAGCCTCTCCCCGACCTCTACTCTACTTTCTTGGTAATACTTGATAGTGTCAGTTTTCATTTGTTTTGGCTTTTTCTTATTTTTCTTGGTTTTAGTCATTCTGGTTGATGTGCAGAGCTCTCACACTGTGGTTTTAATTTTCAGTGCCCCATGAATAACAAGGTTGGAAACTATTTTGTGGATTTGTTGGTTATTAGACATTGCTTTCATCTTTATTTCATGTTGCTTTGTAATTCTCTATGTATTCTGAGTAATGAAGAATAGGTTTTCTTTAGTCTGTGGCTCCTCTTTTCCTTACAACATCTTTAGATGAACAGAGATTCCTAATATATTCTAATTTTTCTGTTTCCGTTTATGATCAGTGTTTTTTGTATCACCTTTAAGAAATATTTGTGATCCTCAAACTTCTGAAGTTGATCAACTGTTATTGTCTAGTAATTTTATTGTTTTTGCCTTTCACATTTATGTCTGCAATGTTCCTGGAATTTGTCTCTGCATAGGATTTAAGGGAGATCAACCTTTGTTTTTAGATTTTTTCTTTCTTTTCCTATTGCTGATATCTAATTGACACAATATTGTGTATTTGAAATAACTGTGCCCATTTGCATAGCAAACATTGTTAAAAAAAGATTCTCCATATATGCTTTCAATTTCTAGAGTATTTAGTAATCTTTTGCCAATATGACATTATTTTATTTTTATAGCAACATGAGTTGATATCTAATTTTTAAAAATCGTGCAATTTTTTATTCAAAAATATTTGGGTCAGTCTTGTCCTTTTATATTTCCGTGTAAAACTTATAACCATCTTGTAAACTTGTATACTGAGAGACCACACACCCCTCTTTTTTTTTTTCACACACCCTTCTTTGATTTTGACCTATTAAATCTAAATATTAATTTTGGAGAATTGATATCTCTTTAATAGTGAGTCTTCCACGTCATGAATCTTTTTTTTTTTTTTAAAAAAAAATATTTTTTTTTTTTTTTTTTTTTTTTTTTTTTTTTCTGGTGCCGGGGAATCGAACTCAGGGCCTTGTGCTTGCAAGGCAAGCACTCTAATCACTGAGCTAAATCCCCAGCCCCTCATGAACCTTTTAAAATTTCTCTCAATGAAATTTTATAACTTTCTACCTAGAGGTCTTGAATACATTTCATGAGTATTTTTTCTGGATAAGTGATGTAGTTTGATGCTAATATAAATAATGTCATTTTAAAAGTTCACTTGATATGTAGATTTTCATCCAGAAGGCTTAATTAATAGTAGAGTCATAATATACTATTAATAGATTTTTTCAAAATTCTCTACATATACTATTGAGCAATCTATGCACAATGGCAATGCTGTTTCTTTCTTTCAATACTTAGTACCTGTTAAGTATTGTTGTGCCTTATTGCACCAGTTCGAAGGTTTGCTTCATGTTGAGTGAAGGGATCTATGCGTAATACACTGGTCTCATTTCCAAACTCACAGCAGCTGTCAGCATTTTCTATTATGTGTGATGCTTGCTGTGAGACTTTTGTGGATACCCTTTGCCAATTTAGAAATTTTCTACTTGCCTGCGTTGTAATCATGTGTGGATATTGAATTTTACCCAGTGCTTTTTCACATCTGTTGAGCAGACCATATTTTCTTTAATGCGATTTGTTATATTGAATGATCTTTAAATATTAAGGAATCCTTGCATTCCTAGAATAAATTTGATTGAGGTATAATTTATTATGTTTTCTCCTATATTAATATATTCCAGAATTATTTTGAAACTTTTTTAAAAAAGGGTATTGGGTCTCAGTGGCAATGGCTTTTGTTTTTCTTTCTAATATTTCCTTTGCCCAATTTTGACAGTAAGCTTATGCTGACATCACTGAACAAGTTGAGACAAATTCTCTACTTTTCTCATTTTTCCCCTTTGGCTGCTTTGAAAATGTTCTCTTTGGCTTTAGTTCAAACATGATGTGATTCAGTATAGTTTTTGTTTTTGTTTTTAACTTGTTATTTTCTGAGCTTTCTGAATCTATAGATTGGTATCTGTCATTAATTTTGGAGTATTATTAGCCATTATTACTTCAAGTATTTATTCTTCTTCACTCATTCTTTTTTCTTCTGTTACTTCACTTATGCATATTAAACTTATGTAATTGTCTCCAAATTCTTGGATATTCTCTTCTGCTTTTTTTTTTTTTCTTTTTGCCTTATGGTGTGGGAAGTTTGTATTTTCTTATCTTCAAGCTCATTGATTTTTTCCCTTAGCCGTGTTGAATATATTAATGTGCCTGTGAAGGGCCTTGTTCATTTCCATTACACTATTTTTAAATGTTTAACATTTTCCTTTGGCTGCCTTCTTCATTTCTCATACACTATTTTTTATTTCTAACATTTTCCTTTGGCTCTTTCTTAGAGTTTTCATCTTTCTGTTTACATTACCCATCTGTTCTTGTATGGTGACCACTCTTTCCATTAGAACTCATAAATATTACTTATAGTTGTTTTAAATTCATAGTCTTATAATTCCAATATCTGTGGCATATCTGAGTCCTCTTTGGATTATTATTTTGTCTTTTCAGATTATTTTTTTCTTACCTGTTGGCTTACTTTATCATTTTTTTGTTGGAAACCAATATGTTGTGTCCAGTAGGCGATTAGTATGAGGAGTTATGTTTATCTGGGCAGGACTTGGGCTGTAGTTAATGGTTGCTGAGGGTACCCCAAGAGGCACATACTTGGCTTAAAACTGATCCTCTGTCCTTGTTTGCTTTCTCCTTTTGACTTGAGAATGCTCTTTGGAGGCGATCTGTGCTTTGCAGCAGTTTTGGCCGCTATCCACTCTGATCATGCTGGAGTCCCCTTGGTGTGGTGGTATAACTTGACGGAGGGGCATGTTCTGTAACGTTCAGTTAAATTTCAGTGTTTCAAGGGTTTCAGTGTTTCTGGTTCAGAACTGTGACCTTCACAAGTGTTTCTCTGTTTCTCTTCTGCTCCTTCCTTCTTGGCTCCCGAGTTCCTAATCCATTTCCTTGAAAGACTGTCTGCTGTTGACTCCTTTCTCTCCGGCTGAGACAGGGAGGCTTAGAAAACAGACTCTTGCCCAGTTAGAACAGGCTCTGGAAAAGCCTTTTTCTCCGAGCAGTAGGCTTTTGTTTTAGAGATGCTCTGGGCATATTTCATAGTAATTACTTGGGGAATCTCTGATCTCGCAGAGAACATGGCAGTGTTCCTCTCTCTAAGGCCCCTAGAAATGTAAAGCTCTCTGTGGTCCCGAGGAATTTCTCCTTCTTCCGCTAGTGCCGAGGCAGGAGTCCATCAAAATCACTAGACAAGTGTTCCTGTCAGGTTAGGGTGAGTGCGGCTTCTATTCCAGGTAGGCAGCTCTCGGCTCAAACTTTTCATGTGATCTGCGCCTCCAGGTTTCAGGGTGATGCTTCATTATGTGCGTTAGTCAGCTCGGGCTACAAAAGCTACAACAGCTCAAGCTGCCACAGACCACAGATTGTGTGACTTAAACAAGATACATTTGTTTTTCACAGTTGTGGAGGCCGAGAAGTCTATTACCAAGGTGCTGGTTGATTGAGTGTCTGTTTAGAGCCTTTGTTTTAGTTTGCAAATATTGGCTTTTCCGGTGTGCCTTCAAATGATACAGAAAGAGAGAGGCCTGATCTCTCTTCGTGATTTTAGAAGAGCGCTGACTGTCTCATGGGAGCTCCACCACCACAACCTCACCTACACTTAATTACCTCTCAAAGACTTCCAAGTACCATCACATTGTGGGCAGAGCTTCATATTTGAATTTTGAGAGGGCACAATTCGTTGTGCGGCACTGCGAAACCTCAGTTCTCTGACGGATCTGGTAAAAGTCATTGAGTTTTACTTTTTACTCCCAAGTTCTCCTCCTTCATCTAAGGGGAAAGGTGCCAACAGGAGTCCATCTTTCAAGGAAATAGATTAGAAACAAAGGAGAAAGGGAGAGGGAGATATTTTTAAAAGATTTATTAAGGTAAAAGGCACATTATCATTAATTTCCTTCAAAATATCCCCCCTGTCTTCAAACAGATTGATCCCATCATTCTTGCCACTTTCTGAAGGAGTTCTGGGAGTCCTCTTTGTCAGTGTCTTTAGCTGTGTTGTCCCGGGTGACTTGATGTCTGGAACTGGGTCAAAGTGTTTCCTTTTATAGTCGTTTTGATCTGGGGAAGAGCCAGAAGTCATGCTGTGCCAGATCCCATGAATAAGGTGAACGAAGACACGCCATGCCTTTCCAAGCCTGCTTTGCCATGGGATAATGCTAGGCAGCAACATTCACTGTATTTTTGATCACATGTCTTAAAGACACTCAAAATTAATGTTAATGTGTGTTTTTGAGTTGTTGTAGTAAATTTCAAAAAATTTGATGGTGACTGTATATTTTGATCACACTGTGTGTGTGTGTGTATTCAACACAATAAGTTTCTCTTTAAGAAGTGTCCTTGCTGGGGCTGGAGATTTAGCTCAGTGATTAGAGTGCTTGCCTTGCAAGCATAAGGCCCTGAGTTCGATCCCCAGCACCAAAAAAAAAAAAAAAGTGTCCTTGCTGATATATATTTTTTTTAATTGTGTGTAGGACATTTTAAAAGAAAAAGTGAATGGGTGATTTAAAGTCATAGAAGGGTATCTTTCCACAGAGTGTACTTTCATTTACTTCTTCACACAACAAGGAGCATTATACCTCACTGATCACCTTGCCACAATTTCACAGATCGAGAAAATAAAAAACTGACGTTTAATGTGTGAGGATTTGTTCTACCCCATCGTATCCTTTATCCTAAACTCTAGGTCTTCCTGATTCCAAGAGCAGACCCATAGAAATCAACAATACTGAACAGTCTCATCCTTTAAAGATCTAGAACTAAAATTGTATCCCTATTCCAGTGAAATTGTCAAATAAGCTACTCAGCTTATGTTTTCCCCTTTACACAGAATGGGCCTCAAGCTTAGGGCTCACCTTTTGGGGTTTTCTTGTTCTAGGAGATCATGGGTGTTTTAGTGTTTTACTGTCTTTTTTAGCTCATTAATCCCCATTTTAACATATCACTGGGGAGTGGCCTACAATTTCCTAGCCTAGTACTATAATAATATCTTTTTTTTAGTGGTTAAAAGTTGTTTTCCATCTCGATAAAAGTTTAGTGTTCCACAAAATTATACCTGTAATGCCCTCATATAAATGTAAGCTGTATAACCTGTCCATGTGTTTCCACAGAACAATTTATTGCTGTGTTTCAACAATAATTATGGACCATAGCCAAGATGATATCTTTCACATGCTTCTTCTTTGTTTGCCATTTGATCTTTCTGTCTTAAGAATTCAAACCTTTCTATTTTAAAAGGACATAAATCATATATTTTACAACCTCGTAACTCCATAGATTCTGATATAGTAGCTGGCATTCCTCTAAACTGCTGTTAGTAATTTGGTGCCCTGGGCTAGGGTATAGCTCAGTGGTAGAGCACTTGCCTAGCATGCATAAGGACCTGGGTTTGATCCGTTATACTGCAAAAAACAAAAACAAAATTGATGACCCTTCAAGGAAATGCTTTTATGAGATTGAATCTTTTCTGATGGATGCTAGACACTGATTTTATATTAATAAAATTTTATTCTCTTTTATTTTGAAAATTGAAATTTACTATATATGAAGATCAAGGCTTTGAACTACAAGGATGCCATTGCAATTTCTTTATTACAACAAAATAATTACATTCACAAATAAGATTGAGCCTGCTCGTGTAGATGTAATTACAGTGTCTTGTTCAATATGTTTAAAAGTTATTTTTTGGGGTGGTACAGGGGATCAAACTCATAAAAGTTATTTTTATCTGGGATAGTGTTAGCAATTTCTTCACTTTTTAGTAGTTTTTATTTTTCTTTGCCTTTCTTTTGCACTTTTCACACTAAACAGTCTCTTGGGGGGCGTATTTAGTAAAGATTCATAACTGACATCATAAAGTAAAGAAGTGATTTTTATTTGACAGCATGTTGCTATGATTTATTTAGTAGCTGTATGTTAGCTGACTATGTCAAAATGAGTTGTACTTGGAAAATAGGTCATGTGTAGGTTACATGTAGGTCACTAGACTTCTCATAATAAGAGAGATCAATAATGACAAGAGGATTTTCATGTTTGCCCGTCTTTGCTGTGTTGAATTTCTACTGATGCTGCTGTTTATTTTGGCTGAAGATGTACTGATTGATATGTAATTACAGAGTTTGCTGCATAACTATAGATAACTAATCCCATATTTCTGATTTATTAGAGTGACGTTTTAGAGCTCCTTATGAATTGCCATATGGACAATCTTTATATGTCTTGGCCTTTGACATATCAAGTTTTTCAATTAATATTTGAAAAACAAATTAGTGCTATTATACCTCTTCATAAACTTTCAAATGACTCAGGAAAATCTTCAAATCTTGAGAGAAACTTTAATTCATTAACTCCATAAATTGTCTCAGTTAGAATACATTTCTAAATCATCCATGAACACCTCATTAAGTTTAAAAGTCATCAGGTCTAAAAGAAAAGAGAAATATAATTAAAGGTTTTGATTTTTATCACATAAGACACACAACCTTAATTTACTTCTAGATATTTTATATATTCCATGATATAATGACATATCTTTTATATTCTACGAGATTACTTGTTCTGGGCAAGAATCTTATTGATTATTGAACACCTGTCTTTTATTTTTATTCTAGTCCAGTAATTTTGAGACATTGTAAAGCTTAATAGAATAATCTTTTTGTCTATAGAAGTGCGTTGGGAGAGCTGAATCCCAATTGAATAATAATCCAAGTTTCGTTATTCTCAAATGTGTAAAAGATTTTAAAAAGAAATTATGAGAAAAAGCAAAAAAGCTTCAGATAATATATCGCACTTCCTCCAGGGTAGGTTATTTACTTTCATGTGCTATTGGAGTGAGGCCTTTCAATGACTTAGCTAAATTATGGGCTTTAGAGCCAGAAAAGCCTGGAATTAAATTCTTGCTTTGCCACTTTCTAGCTCTGGGACTTTAGGCGCATAACCTCTATAATTTTCATTTTCCTCAATTGTAAAGAGGGTACAAAAATAACTGTTTGACAGGGTTATTGCAAATATTAAAGCTGCGTAGACATTTCAGCTACACCTGACAGTGAGCCACAGACTTTCATGTTGAAGACGTTTAAGTTGATAAGGTGGAACACATTTGCTTCTTGCTCTAGTCTTTATGTTGCCTTCTCCCCATCTTCTATGTTGGCATCCTAACCTCCAAGGCAATCGTATTAGGAAGTAAGAACGTTTGGGAGAACTCCCATGGGAGCTACTTTCCCCCTTCTGTCACATGAGAACCCAGAAGGCAGTATTCTATGAACCGGAAAATGGGCCCTCACCAGACGTGGAGGTGGCCAGACTCTTGATCTTGGCCTTCCTAGCTTCTAGAAACAGAGTTAAGAGAAATAAATGTCTGTTTTATAAGCTACCCAGGATATGATATTTTCTTTTAGCAGCCCAGGCATTACTTACTTCTTTCTTTGGAGGTTAACCCTAGTGAATCCTTCCCAAGTCTCTCTTTGAGTTTTGGGATTAAATAGGAAAGAGAAAAAGAGTGGGATTTATCCAAAACCCAGAATGTGTAGAGAGCCAAAGCATAAAATTAGTTTGGTGTGCGTTTGAAATGATGATTCTAGCACCGCCTCCATCTGTGAGCTCAGGGACTCAGAAATCTGCATTTCTAAAAAGTGCCTCAATTGATTCTGGCATAGGGACAGTGCAAAATCTTTAAAGGAAGACATAAATCTTCATGTAATAGTGTTTTTAGAGAAAAAGAGGCATTTAAACTTTTGCATTTCCTGTGAATTGTTATAGTATGTGAAAACATCTTAAGAGCCAACTGGAGGAAAGTCTCCTAGACAAAAGAAATACAGTTGAAACCTGATAGCCTGCATTGGACTTTTCATTTATGAAGTAGTACAGCGTCAAACTCATGCCTCATTCACACTCTATTTTCTGCTTAAATATTGAAACTCAAAACAGAATCTTGGTTATCTTAGGTATGAAAAAATTTCAACAAGTGGAGTAAAATAGTGCAAATATTATCAATCAGTTTACTAAATAGTCACAATGTATATTTTCCCGAAATAACAGCAGCATTAAAAGCTTCAGGTATCCTGAGTGCTCCTAAATGATGCTTTTGTCTGCTGTCTCACTGTCTGTTCTTCCTATGTCTTCGTCTTACTTTATTTTGCTAAGTTTTATAAAGTTATCATATGCTCATTTAAAATTCCAGATTTGACTGAAATGTGCTTAAAATCCTGCATCAGCAGCTTCACAATTCCACGAGCGATAACTGCTAAAATGTTTGAATGTACCAATGAAGTTATTTTTATTAATTATACAATATATATATTTTATTTTTCTTCTTTATGTTGTCAAAATTCAATTTGCTTGTAAATTAATCTGGTAAAAAGCAAAAGTGCCATTCACAGACAGATGCTGTTCTGTTTAACTGCCGCTTGTTGCTGTCATGGTGCCTCTTTTCTCGCCAGTCCCTTGAGGTGCTGAATTCATTGTAGTGGCATCTATCTAAATCTATGAACTTACATTAATTCTGAAAAAGTGAGATCTTCTGAAGTGTTATATAATTAATCATCCAGCTGTTCACTTTGCGGGGAATCATAATTAGGGATGTATTAGCCTGCCAGTGGCACCCAGGAAATAGAATCAGAAGTATGAGATCTGACTAGACAGCGTGTTGCTATGGCTTAGAATTGGATGTCCGAAGAGTGAATTCTCAACCCTGGCTGCACGTTACCCTGATGTGGACAACTCGTAAACACGTGCACACCTATACCCTCACTCGTGTGCATGTGTACACACCCATGCCCAGGGTCTGAATGCTGCAAGTTTTAATGTGCAGTCTAAGATTCAAAAACAGGCCCTCATCAACCAACCATTCTGAAAGAGAAATGAGAATAAACAGACATCAAATTTCCAGCTGAATGTTCCAAATTTCTACAAAAATGGAGTCCACAGTGCTGTAGAAATGGAGTGGGAATGGGGGTTGGGCAGTGCAATGCAGAATACACATAATCTTTCTTACCAAACACTCAGTAAAAATTATTGACAAGTGGAACAAAATGGAACTTTCTAGAAAGGTCTGATTATTAGAGTCTAGATATCTGTGGGATTAAACCACATTCCCTGTTTATGTTCTGTGAAACATTGGTCTAGGAATGTGCTCTGTAAAAGAACAGTAACAAAAAAAAATCAAAAACAATGATAAAAAATGGGGGAGAAGATATTTCTGTGACCAAATTTGAGATACTCTGGGTAACTAACCTCGTTTAGGTGGTACAGTGTACATTCACACGAGAATGTGCTCTGAGAGACCTTGTAATTGAGAAACCTGTTGAAACTTGTTTTTTCAGCCCAATCTTTTCTAAGCACAAACATCCAGCAAGTATCAATTATTGAGAACCACCTCGGGCCAAGGAGTGTTCTTAGTATTTGGATGGAAGGCAGTAAAGATCCCTGCTTTAGTGATATCTGCCTTCTAGAAGGATACTGTAAACAAGCCAACAAGTAATAATGAAACAAGGGAAGATCACCTCCAGATACAATGAAAAATATGAAGAGAATAAAATAGGAAGATCTGATGTGGGGGGCCAGGTGCACTATTTTAGAAACTATGATGAGAAAGTTTGGGTGGTAATATTTTAGCTAAGCTTTGAAATGACAGAAGGAGATGATTGTGTAAAGATCTGGGGGAGAATTTTCATAGGAGAGTCAACTTCTGGTGCAGAGGCCCTAAATGGAGCTCAGTGTGGCTTGCTCAGAGAGGGCAATGTGGTTAAACACAGCGGATGATGTTATGTTTGGGTGAGGAGTTTGGATTTTGTTTAAGAGGTGAAACAAGCAGTGGGATGACAGTTTATATATCTTCGTGGCAGTTTGTAGGGGAAGAGACTGGGGCTGTGGGAGGCAGTGGTGGTAGTGGTGGGGAACAGAAGTATAAACAGCATCAAGAAGAGTCTGTCGAGTAGTTCTTGAGACAGCATTTTGTGGAACAGGCTTATGTCTTGATGTCTTCCCAAAGCCTCATGCTGAGAGATTGGGCTTTTGGGAGGTGACTAGACCATGTGTGATAGTGGATCTTGGTGTGTGATACTGGATTAGTCTACTGATGGGTTTATAGCTGTGTGTGATGTTGTGGGGAGGGTGAAGCCTGGTGGGAAGAGGTGGGTGGGTCACTATTGACATAGCCTAGAAAGCCTCTCTTGATGGTTCCCTACTCCCCGCCTGCCATGCTAAGCCCTCTTCCTCCTTTGCCATACCCTTCTGCCCTGCCTTGGAGCTAACTGGCCATGGACTGAATCCTCTATAAACTGTGAGATAAAATAAACCTTTCCTCCTTTAAGTCATGGATGTCGGTTACTGTGTCTCGGCAATGAGGAAGTACCTAAGACAAAGAAAGATGCACATATTTTGGATCTAATTTGGAGGTGCCATCACAGGTGTGCTTGTGGTATTATAAACCTGAAAATTAAGTGTATGGGGGAGTGGGATGAGTAGAGAATTGGTTGTTCAGGGGAATCAAATTGAGTTGATTATGAAACACTCTACCTTTTGTTTTGAATGTATTGGAAAATATTTTGGGTAGATGCTAGTAATGGAATATTTGCAAAATTGAAAGAAAAGCCCAGGAAGGAACAGAGTCCCTGGGTCTCAGTGCTCCTAAGGTGTCCCTCTCTGCTCATTTACTTAAGGTTGCCTTTCTTGATTATCATAAATGGACCTGCCATGAGCCTTCATATGCATTATTCCTCATGTTGTTCCTATATATGCTTATTTTACAGTTAAAAAAAGAGGAAAATGAGAAAGAGGAGTAGAAAGAAATAGAGGAGAGGGTGAGCAGGGGAAATAAAAATGAAATACAGATGATTGAAAACCGCTGCTTCTTGCTGACTTCTCCATATGTGAAGTGTGTCACATGGGAGAAAATAAAAATGGCTCAGATGTTGGGCGCTGTAACATGCAGGGTTTGCAGGTAAGCTGCATGTCAGGTGATGCCTTCTGATATTGAGGAAAGCACCCAGCTTCTGCTCTTTCTGTATAATGATTTTGCAAACACCAGAGGTTTTATTCACCTTTCTGATCTTTTATTTCCTCATCTGCAATTTGGCCGTGCTGGCTCAGCATCATTCTGAAGGTCTCTCTGGCTTTTGAGTTTTAGAATCTGTAAGTCTAATTACAGGACTTTTCTCTTATTGTTTCCAGTTTCCCTTAATGCTTGTGAATATTGTATCTGGCAGTGTGCTGGTGAGACTTAGCAACTTGTTATCACAGTGTAGTTTCTATTTGAGTGCTGGGGATGCTTTTGTTGTTGAGTAGATGAAACAATGAGATAGCTGGAACGTATCATAACTTCACTCGCTTATCAATGATGGGAACCACTTTTTGGCCGAACTGTACAATAGTTTTTCAATATTTTCTCAAATTTTTGTGCCGT
This sequence comes from Hystrix cristata, assembly GCA_004026905.1. Lineage (NCBI taxonomy): Eukaryota > Metazoa > Chordata > Mammalia > Rodentia > Hystricidae > Hystrix > Hystrix cristata. The sequence continues at coordinate 106,454 of PVJO010001818.1, read as the reverse complement.
CACAATAGCAGCTACAGTCATGAAGCGCTTTTATGTTTCATCTGCACTTTACAGAAGGAATCGTTTCTGAGGGTATCATAGTCAGAAGCTGGTTTAATGGGTGTTGTGGAATTTAAACTACTCTTCACAGAAGTAGAGGCAGCGGTACCTTCCGAGGATGAAGACATTATGGTGGAACTTTTAATATGATTTTGTTAAAGAAAATGACACTTTTCATAGTGAAAAAGCAAATCATACATTGCTCATAGGCATTATAGGTGGCAAAACGAAATGGATATTCTCCAGATAAGTTGATTTCCTTCTTTTCCTTTTCTTCTAGGGTTTTTCAGGGAATGCGAATGCAGACAGTGTAGTGTACTATCGGCTCCAGCCTTCTATCAAAGCCAGATTTCTACGCTTCATCCCTCTGGAATGGAACCCCAAGGGCAGAATTGGAATGCGGATCGAGGTGTTTGGATGTGCCTACCGTAAGTGTTTGTTTCTCCGACACATCGGAATCAATATCTAAGGAGATGTTTGAGAGCCAAAAATGCAAACCGAAGTTGACATTTTAGATATATAAAGAGATATAAAGACAGGAATGACTTTTGTGGAAGGTTTTTTGTACTCATACGTGTCAATATTTACTGTAGTGTTCAACTTTAACGTTTTTAATTCAGACATTAAAGCAATTTATAGATAGATGATATAGAGATAAGTGTATGTTTATAGATATATATTTGTAGATCTATCTGAATACATTTTTCCAAATCTAATATTATTGACTAGATCCTAATCTTCAAATGTAAGAGCTTTCCCTCTGCGGTTATATTTGTAGATGTTTCATTTAGACGTCCTGAATTTAATAAAAGAGATAGCGGTCCATTTAGTATAATCAGTCAACTGTTATGAAACCAAAGAATATTTTTCTTTCTAGCCTAAAAATAATATGTCCTACAATTCATTTTTAAATATGCTATGCCCTCAGCATAAATTAATAGAAAAAGTAAAGACCAGTGCCAGAATACAAAAATGTGTTTGAAATATTTTTCACGTAAAAAGGTAGAAACCACAGATTTCACTTAGTCTCCTCTTAATGAGGCATTTTATTATATCTTTTTGTGTAGAAGGGATCTAAGAGTTATTGATAGTCCACCTCAAGCCACACCATCCTGTTAGATGCTCTTTTATTATGGAACAGTATGTTAGTTAATATGATCTACAATTATAAGACGAACAGTCTGAGGTTTGGAGAAATTCAGTAATTCACCCAGCACCTCACAACTAGTACATGGAAGAATCCAGAAAAGAATTTGGAACTTTTCAATATCATGACATCACACTAAACATTTATTTTTTAGTCATTCTAGGGCTTTTTTCACATATATTCTATCACTTTGTGATGCAGTTCCAACTAGATTCTGGTTTACTTTGTTTACACGAAAGGCAAGTGAATTCAAGTGACTTAAAGAAGTCAAGTGATATAAAGTTGTTTAAACTCTATTGTACAGATTGCCCGGGTCCTTGCATATTTAGTGATGTTTCTGGTACCCACCTCTGCCATCAAACAATCATCAAAACTCCTTGTGTTCCCGTGAGGGACTTCAGAATAATGATAATAATAATAATAGAATTAGAGATAATAGTAATATTAATAGCATTACTTTTTAAAATTGTACAAGTAGAAAATGTTGTCTGAGTGTTTATTACGTGTCCTTGAATGCTTATTGTATACACTATACTAGACAGTTTATGATTTCTCAAAAGAGCCCAAATGAATATTACTAGATACCTACAGCACTCCGTTTCCCCATTTTGCAAATTGAGGTAGCTAAACTTAGAATGGTTGACTTGCTCAAGCCACACAGACGGGAAGTGGCAGAGCTGGATTTATAGCCAAAACCAGGACTCAAGCTCCTGCCCTCTCCAGCTGTTGGGTCACAGAGCTGTTGGATGCCATTGGACAGCCTGCATCTCACCATCTGCCCAGCTGAACTGCTGGCTTTCTTGGCTTCAGCAACGCAGCTTAGCTTCTCCAGTTATGTTAGCTCACTTCACAATGATCACACTTGAAAAAAAATCTTAAAAAAAATCCCACGCTAACGAAGATTCTGGAACCTAGAATTTAGACAGTCAATCTTATTTGTCTTTGGATCACAGAATTTAGCAAAGCTCACTGCATATGATAGGCAATTAGCAAAACAAATTTCAAAATGTTTCATATTTCTAGTACATTCTCTAATTCTCAGCATCTACTTGCACAGTATTTATTTAGCATGGCATAAGAAGGGTTAGCCTTTATTGTATGCAAATTGCATGTAGTGTTTTTTTTTACAGATATATTCTAATTTAATCATTAAAACCACTTGTTTAACAAGAGGAAAATGGGTCTCAGAGAAATTAAGCAATTTGCACAGTTTCACATATTTAATACGCATTCAATCTCGGCTGTCAATTCAGTGCTGTTTTGTGAACCCAGCTCATGAGGGCCTCACAAAAGGACTCCGAAAATGCAGGTTCTCTGCTGTCTGGAACTCACGGTGACTCCAGCCCCACTCGGTTTTCTGGATCTGCGCCTCTGGGGAGCGTTTGCTTTGTTGTCTTCAGAGTGAGCGCACTGCTCACATACTGAATGTCCTTTTCTCATTGGCTCAGTGTTGAAATACCAGCAATGAGTGCCAACGTGATTTTAAACTCAAATTTAAGCACATGTAAATGACGACGGGAGTCAGTGTAAAATGATGCCCGTGTAATTTTAAATTATTATCAAAGGAGAAAAAGTAACACACTTAGCGGAAAATTACACTCATACATAACCAGAAACAAACCCAAGAGGGGCTTGGGTATAAGGAAAGTATTTGAGCAAATAGACGTTAATCCCTTGTATATATCTCCACCATACTCATACTCTCCACCCATTCATAACACCAGCCTTGCAAAAATGTGAATTTATTAAAGAATATACTATATGGCCATCATTTACTGAACAGTTACTATATGTCAGGGACTCTTCTGACTTAGTCCCAACAGCCCTGTGAAATAGGTGCATGTGTATCACCACGTCAGGCAGGAGGAAGAGGAGATAAGCGGAATTGCTTCCTGAATGAGCCATAGAGCTTGCTGTGGGTTGCCTGGCACACAAATAGCTGGCAGCACTAGCTTTCTTGCCCTCAGAAGAAAGGGCTCAAGTGCTATCAGCATAAGCATTCAGCTGCAAAATTTTGGCTGCAAACCCTCATGAGTAGTACACATCCAAGATCAGGTTGGATTTCCTCCAGTCACAAGAAGCCATTCTCCTGCAGTCCGTATAAGAAGAAAAAGTGTTGTTGGGTGTGGGCGGGGTCTGTTGCCTGGATCACAGATAGGGGACTCCCATCCATCCCCAATTAAACAGGCCTGCCCTGAATTTGAGGAAGGTTTGGGGAATTGGGTGTGGCTCCCCAGCCTCTTCTGCCTGTGCCTTCTGACTCGTGGGTAGGCTTTTGTCTGAGCCATTCATTCAGGGTTGTTCACATCTCCTGACAGAGAAGCCAGTGAACCTTAGAGAAATTAGGAGCTTTGCCTAGGATCACATGACCTGTGTTGACCTAGGATTTAAAATTCGTTGCCTCATTTTCCAAAGCCGGTGTTTTTGAAAACTACATGAATCATGCGTGGGCCCACAATTTAAGCATGTATATACTGATGCTTGCAGATGGAGAACCCTATTATGTGTTGGGTAGACAGAGAAATTCCAAAGTAATATGTATGTTCTCAACAAAGATGGTCATGTGCAATGTTGAAAAACGGTACCCACTAAATGCAAAATATTCTATTTAGAAGGAGTGTGAAGGGTATTGTATTTAGAGGGAGTGTGAACGATAAAGTGATTGATACACTGAGATTAATATAAAAAAGTTTATAGTAGTAGGTTTTCAAAGTAGGATGCAGATATTTCCACATGGGAGGCTGGGTGGACAGTCCAGATAAGAAAAGTAGAGCACCCAGGCCAGCTCTGGAAAGAGGACTCTGGGGATGATCAGTTTGTATTTGAGAATGAAATGAAGGGTACAGGTTGGAGGGGTAAATCTGGAGGCAGCAGCTCATTACGAAGCTTTTGTACCCGTTGTTCAAGACATGATGGAACCCCAAACTAGAGCAGTAACCAGTCAAGAAGGAAGTAGGCAGATCCCAAATATATTGAGGATAGTGAATAGAGAGTTTGGTCACTGTGGGTTAAAAAGACACTGAGTTACTGCATTTGAACACCTGTCTGGAAGGTGGTATCATTTACTGATCCAGGGTACTGGAAAATAAAAGTTTCTGGAAGAGAATAGGAGAGATAATTATTTCCATCTTTGACTCACTGAGTTCAAAAGCATGTGAAATATGAGATGTTGGAACTCCAAGCCTCTAGGTTGAGGAAATAGAATTGAAATCTAAATATCATTCTTGTTAGTAAATCCCAAAGTGCCCCCCCATCTCATCAATAAAAGTATAGGGTGCTATGTTTGACTACACGCATCTTGAAAAATCAGAGTGGATTTCTGCCATAATTAAAGTGAGTCCTTTGGGCTATATTTCAGAGAGTAAAAAAGTTTTTATACCAGGCTCTCCTTGTGCCTAGTACATGTGTTTGCTGAAGTAATAGATGCAAGCTGGTTCTGTGATTACTGCAGGGAACATGGCCATTGTGAGAACCACACATAGTTTTATTGCTCTCTACCCCAACAAGTGAGAGCAATAACTTGTTATGAAAGGACATCAAGTGAATGGAAAATCCATATCAAAGAGCATGTTCTAGTTTTATGTCAGTAAACTTGAAGTTGTTTCCTGAGTAATGAGTGAAGCAGAAGCTACATTTTATGGGATCAAAGGGAAAGTATAAATTTTAGATATCTTGGCTATAGCAACTGCGAACATGTTTATAGATCCAGATAAGAGATGCATGGAAGGAAAAAAAACTGATGGAAGAAAGGAAGGAAAAGAAAGGAAAATCTTGGGAGATAAGGAAATATTTCTCTGCTAAATGTTACAAAGAAAAATAAACAATGGTAAACAAAGGCAGGGGAAGGAAAATAACTGGGTGAAAGCGAATGTATCTGACAGGAGATAATGTTCCTTAATTAAACCACAGGAGATAATGTTCTTTAATTGTGGATGAATTGCTGAGGCAATTTCCCGTAATGCAAAGTCTGATTTTTTTTTCTAGTCCTTGTGTAAACATCCTGATTTTGTAGTCCATGATCTTCTTTTCTTCAAGAATAAGGGCATCCAACTGTCCAGCCATGCCGAGCTAATTTCAGTTTCTTTGACATGATTTCATGATTTTTCTAGCCTTAGGGATTTTGCATGATGCCTAAGGCCGCTACCACATGGCCAGTCTGCAGTCCTAGACCTACATAGTTCTCTTACTCATTCTCTTTTCTCAGCATGGAACCAGTTTCTGACAACTTCCCTGATAACTCACTTTCAGACTGGAGGATATTTCCAAACATCATCGAATGACCTTTCTTCTCCCCAATCGTAGTAAGCCCACATTATACTGGGCTGCAGGCCGGTGTTCTTTTTCTCCTCTCAATCTTCAGCACAGGTGAATGAATGGACAGAGGTTCTGTGAGTGTCAGGAAGGCCTTCTCCATTGTCTATCCATGTTCTACCTCCTCAAGATCAGGACTAAGCATGGGGAGAACGAGTGAGAAGACTGCATGAGAACAAATGTAGAGAAATGTTAAATTTTGTGTTTAATTGCTTAAATTCAAACTGCTAAGAGAAAATTAGGGGTTCTACATAATAAATGGAACATAAGGCATTAGTTATAAAATGTATGTAACTTTTTTTTTTTTGGTGCTGGGAATGAACTCAGAGCCTTGTGTTTGCTAGGGAAGCACTCTAACACCTGAGCTAAATCCCCAACCCCCGTGTGTAACTTTTTAAAAGTAAGAATTTATATTTCATAATAGAAAAATATTGGAAGTTGAAATTGAACATTCTCTGCATTAGTCACGTTTCTCTAACCGTAACAAATACTTGAAGTTTTATTTAGCTCATAATGTTGGAGATTTTGGCCCATGATTGGTTGGCCCCATTGCTTTTGGGCCTGTGGCAAGGCAGTACATCTTAGCAGCCATGTGTGGTGAAACTGTTTCCCTTATTTCCAGGATGGGGGGGTGGGGAAAGGAAGTGGAAGAAGAAGAAGGGAAGGGAAGAGAGAGGGAAAGAGACCGACATCTCACAATCCCCTTCAGGGGCATGCATGCAGTGATTGGAAGATCTTCGACTAGACCTCACCTCTTAAAATTTCCACCATTCCTAATAACACCACTTTGAGAAAGAATCAGCCTCTGAGAAACACTTAAGATCTAACCTAGATCTTAACCTAAAGCACTATCATGAGTGCTTGGAAGTCATACATAGGAAATATAAGAAAGCAGTATGCCAAACCCACATACTCCTCTGGGTGAAAACTCTACTGAAAGAGAACTAGTCCATCTACTCAGGATGCTGATCTCTTATACCTCATGCCTGGCTGGGAGAAAAAAGGTGAAAAGTAGTGAAGGTGTTAGATTTATGAAAAAGAGTAGCTATGACTAAAGTCTGTACCTATTTGTTTAGCAACCTCCACATGCTAACTGCTAAACTCTTGACCAAGGTAAATTAGACACAGTTCTTGCTTTCAGGTTATTTATCAGATAATACAATAGCTGATGAATCCTATTGTATGTCAAGGTTTAAAAAGAAGATGGCTACTGGTCAGCCTAAAATATAAAAGAATAAACTCTGTCATTCTTTGAAAAATTTAAAGCTTTCAGATTTTAACTTGATAAGTGGAATTCTATTACTCCCACACTGAAGTTAGCTCTTCTATTACTAGAAAATGAGGGAACCATGAAAGCCCATAAGAATCATGTCAAAGAATTCAGGGCCAGTGGAGGAGACTCTCACCCATTCAAAAACAGAAATGTTTTTAAAATCAACAAGAATAGTAAGTGCAAAGGTTTGGAATGTATGAAATTTATCTGAGTGAAATGGTTCATGATAACAATTCTTTAAAAGCCCCATTGGTCACAAATGGGAGACATTAAGAATCTAACTCCTTATTTGGAAAACTAATAAAGAAAGGAAAATATCATTTATCCTACTTTTCCTATGTAATTCATACAAAGGTAACCAAATAGAAGAAGAGAATTTCCCATTAAAAAAAATTGGATAATAAATAAAAAGGAATGATAGAATTTATAATATGTTCATTTTGAAACCCTAAATGAATGGGTCAAGATAACTGTGAATATTCATGAGAAGAGAGATAATTACTTTTTGGTATGCATCACGGCAGCACAGTTTTTATTGAACTATCTGTAAAAAATGTTGGATAAAATGTCTTAAAAACTGCTTCCAAGATTTGAAGTCAACTCAAACAAATAGAAACTTGAAAGCTGGAATGAGGAGATTAAAGTCCTTTAGGTTTTAGCAGGTTTTAATAGGTTTTAGCATCTTCCTACTGTTGGGAGGACTATCTCTGGAGTTCAAGTCCTGACAATTTAGAGGGATTTTATTAAACACATTTGTCTTTAAAATGAAAGGCCACAAGGACATTGCTTTAGGATTAAAGACCACACCAGGGGATCTGTCATTATGTTGTACGGCTAAATGCTATATCAAACTTGCTGTCCCAACAAAACTCAGAAGGAAGCCTTCCCGTGGTCAAGGCGATCTGCTAGTAATTCCCCTTACCGTGGACCACTTCTTTTTACTTCTTCATCGCCACAACCCTACACAGTGTTTTCCATTCTCCAGCAGTCCTGTTCCTCTCTCATGCCCATCCTTTTCCCTTTTCCACTTTCTCCTGATTCTCGCTCACACATGTGTTCACTTATTCAGCTTAAATATCACTTCCTCAGAGATGCACCTGGTCACCAACCAAATTTTAATCTTTCCCGTAACGCTGTACTTTCTTTCACGCATCAGTCACAATTTGGTAGTATATCTGATGATAGCTATTATTTCTAGAGTAAGATGGAATCTCAGTGTTTTAATTTGCTTTTCTCTAGTGGCTGGAGCTGTCGAACACTTTGTTACATATTTATTGGCCGTTTGTACTAACAAAAAAGTTAAAATTAAAAAAAATACATATATATCTGTGCAAAGGGGATGGTTTTCCTGGTGTCTTTTTTCTTTAGACTGGAGGACACATTAGGACAAGGTACTTCGCTGCTGCATGGTAGAACTTGGTGCTGTCCGTGTGCAATAATAATTTGCTAAATAGATGAATTAAGGAATTTTGATTAACCATGACAAAAACAGAATAAGTAAATATATAAAATCACAAATTTATTACATTACCACAGTAGCCATTGACTAAAGATAGCTCAGAAAATTATCTCTGAGATGAACACGTGAGATTACAAATGTTCTTGATTTTAAAATTACATTAATATTATAGAAAATAATAAATATGGAGGCATTCTGATCCTTCCATTCGATCTCCACAGTATTTTTGTGTAATGTGAGAGGCTAGAGTTATTCTCCATGTATTCCAAATAAAGAAACCAAGAATCAGCATTTAAGTGACTTTGATGACATTACAAAAGTTACAAATAAACATTAGAGACGGAAATACACCTTATATCCTCCAATGATGCACTTGAGTGTCCTTGACAGGGTAGATGTTACTCATTTCAAATCTATTTAAGAGGTTAGTTTAGATTGATCTTTAAGTGGCAGTGATCATGTTTGTCCCCATCAGCCCCCACCCCAGCATGTTATTACTGACCTTAACTCCATCTATTTAAAACCATGATAGTGAAGTCACTTTTCCCTGTGGTTCTATGCAGCACTTGCTTCTGGGTCTTCTTCCTTTTTATGGTATTAATTTTAGTTGTTTTAAACTTAAGACTCCCTTAAATCATTCCGTATTCTCTTATGCTACTATGCAAAAATAGTACAATCTATTTCCTGTTGATTTCTTGAGTGCTTGGTCTCTTCTCTCCATTGCTTTAAAAACCCAATTCAGTAATGCAGATCTCAAGTGCCAATACATCAAGCTGTTGCTTTAATATTTCACTATGTAATAGTTTAGCAGTGACTCCGTCTGATTTATGTTTCTTAGAAGTCAAAATTGGACCCCTGTTTAGTAATTCATGGGTAATAATTTTCAAATAAAGACACAGTATGATCAGTGTTTAAGGCGGACTTCTTGTTTAACCAAGAAGAGTTTGGGCTATAGCCCTTTTCTCCAGCTGTTGAAAGATCTATGTTATTTTTTTCTTTGGTCTTTGAAGGTAGAACTCTTGTTCTATTTATATTTTGGGGGTGATTTTCAAACAATGGTTGGAAGATTCTCATGACTTTTTCAAGAAGAACCCTTTCATGACTTTTAAATAATGTTGATTTTCTTACTGGAGGATTAGATTTCCAGTTCATGTATTTTCTATCCAAATTTTTCTCTCTTAAAAGTTTTTTAGTCCTCTGACCTCATCAGTAATGCCATCATTCATAGTTTATCTCACAGAATCAATTTGTCCTTGAAATGTCTTTCAGGGACAAATCTCTCCCACATCTACAACTTTCAGCAAGAGCCAACTCTAGTATAAATAAATAAAACATATTCATTTTCCATGATACAATTGAATAGGCAATGAGGTTATTCATTTTCAGCAAATAGATTTCTGTAAACTACTTGTTCTTCCTGTCGAACAACCTTATGCCGTCACCTGCCTGAGAATCATTCAGGATTCCAGGGTCCCTCGATTCAAAGTTAGAGCCCCAGAGATTCTAATTTGGTGCAGTAATGCAGATCTCAAGTACCTCTACATCCTGCTGTACTTTTAATATTTCACTCACTATGTATTAGCTGACCAGTGACTGAGTCTGATTTATGGTTCTTAGAAGTGAATATTGGACCTCTCTTCAGTAATTCATGGGTAATATTTTTTAAAGAAAGACACGGTGTGATCAGCGTTTGCGGCTGACATCATGAGAAGAGTTTTGTCTATACCCCTTTTCTCTCGTGCTGAAACAGCTGGTGGACATCAGGTGGAGGATGGTGAATGCTTATGGAGCCCTCAAGAGATTCTTCTCAGTTGATTCTAATATGGCTGCACCAGGGAGCTTAATTTAAGAAACCACATTCTTGGATATATTTCTTAATAATCCACCTAGAAGGTGGGAGGAGATTGCTTTTTCAAGTGACAGCCCCTCAAAATTTGAGAAGCCTCAAATTTCTGGAGTAGCACGCAGGGTCAAGGGGAAATACCAGATCCAGTAGAATCCATTACAATTTCGAGTGTGTTTGCATGTGAAATGTGCAGAGGTAGAAAAGCAGTTCACTGTTCAAGGAGATAAAGCGTTTCTGCAATTTAGTTGACATCCGTCTCAGAAGCTGAGGCAGATCAACTCTCTTGCACATCTTAGAAATCATTTGGGACCTTGCCCTGATACAGGAGCAAAGCTCTGAACAAAGGCATGAATAATCACATCTCAGGGATGTGTGTCTTCCCCAATAGACTGTAAGCGCTTTGAAAAAAATGTTCTTTGTTTTTATGCATTGCTGTGTCTTCCACTGTGTTCACAGAAAGCTCTCCCTAAATACATGCTGCGGAAAGGAGAGCCAGGCATGCATCTCAGCAGTGCCCCTCTGACACAACTCCCTCAATAGGCCTTTGAGTAGTTTCTATCGGAAAGCTTTTCATTGCACAGGAGAGATCACGTTTCCAAACCATGCAAATAAAGCAGGCTATCTCCAGGGTCACAGGGAAAACTGATCTGAGAGTAGAGCCTACAGACGCTGTGACTCTCTCCTTTCCTTGATTCTTGCTCTGAACAAGCAGATTTGAGATGGAGATATTCACCGAGGAGGATTCAGGTCACCTGTAGGTGCCATGGTGAGTCAGCCCAGGCAGGAGCTGACAGACAGAGGAACAAGCCACAGAACACACAGATGGCTCCAAATCATTCTTTTGCATCACCTGGCAGTGACACTGATAATTAAGTTTCTGATGTGCTTCAGAAAATCATTGTTTTTTAGAGTCACAAATACACCAAAGACATTTAATTATTTTTGCTGATCCTTTCCTCGCTCCGCTCCATGCTCTAATAACAAATAAAGTGTCACCCCTAGTAACTGTTAACATTTACTCATTATTATGTGCCAGCTCCTAAAAATGATGCAGATATACATCATACAGTGATCCTGTGCAGAATATAACATTATCTTTCTCGTTTTATGGATGAGGAAATGAAGACAAAGAGGTTGAACAACTTGTGGTAGATAGAATAATGCTCACCAAAATCTTAGTCTTCCAAACCAGTATGTGTCGTTACTTTACATAGCAAAGGGCCTTTAAATATACAATTAAGTTATAAATCTTGCAGTGGGAGGATGATTCTGGTTTATTCAGGTGTACCCAATGTAATCACAGGTGTCCTTATAAAAGGGAGGTGTATGGATCAGTGAAGAGAAAGAGAGACATGATTTGAAAATGCTGTGAAACTGATCTTACACACAGAAGGGGCCACAAGCCAAAGATTGTAGGTGATCTCTATAACATGGAAAAAGCAAAGAAAGAGATTATTTCCTGGAGACTTTGAGAAGGAAAGAAGGCCCTGCCAACACCTTGATTTTAGGACTTCTGAAATGCAGAATTGTAAAGTAAGAAATTTATGATATTTTAGGTGACAATATTTGTGGTTACTTGCACAGCAACAGTGGGAAACCATTACTCTTCCCCAAGGTAGAATGAAGATTCAAAGTCATACAGACTAAGTGCCTTAATTGTCAGCCAAAATGGTAATATATACTGATATAAATGGCTAATAAGGGTGCTAGACTAAAGAGAGGTGGACTTGTCAGAATGATTTGCAACTGGTTACTAGAAAATTAGAATTCATACCTTCCCAGTGCATGGCAGACCCATATTGTTAATATGGATAATAATCTAATCATTAAAGTATAACTACAGTTAGTAAGCGTACTAATGAACAAAGTTACAATTAGAAAATTATTCTTCCCTTCAATCAAGTAACTAATTTCCTACATCTTTGGACTGTAAGTCTTTTATCATTATAAATTTTAGCTTCAGATTTTAAATTTTTCTTATAGTCAATTAATACTTTTTGTCTATTTATAGAACTCAAGAAAGTTTTTTCCCCAAAGGTATTTGAGAAATATAGGAAAAAAATCTGATAGTCATTGACTATTAATTAAAATAGTACCATTTTGGATGTTTAATTTGGTGTTCTAAATAAATAAATATTGACTTGGATTAATTTGATCAATTCTATATAATCTTACTAGATTTTTTAAAGGTTAATTTCATCATAAATAAATATTATTATGAATCACCTTGAAATTTTCCTTATGAGAATGCGGGTTTGCATTGGCAGTGCTCTTTTAAGAGATTAAAAATGTGAAAATCTTTGTGAAATAGAAAAAAAAAATTTCCCCTAAACATGACTGTGATGGCTATGTGTGTGTTTAAAGTTAGTAGTGCTAAGGTAAAATTTCCAAACACAGGAAAACATGGCTCTCATTCCAATATAAATGCATAACAAAGATGTATTTGATTCAGTAATGAACAACTCAGAAGAATCATAAGGCTAGTTCAAAGATAATTTAGGTGACTGAGTATGTACTCAGGAATACTGGAGCATTCAAGAAAGAATGTAGGAATAATGTTGCTACTTAAGTACATACGTGGTTAATGTCTAATAGTGATTTTGGGATATATTTTCTAGCAGAAGTCATTTGCATCTCTATTGTGCAAAAATCTATAAATTAAAAAGTAACTTTATAGAGTCTGGCTTTAATCAGTAGTAGTAATAGTGAAATCAGACACCTTAAAATTCACCTAGAATTAAGCCACATTAATACTGATCTGTTAGAAAATACTCCAGTATCACATTGATAAAATGCAAATGTGTTCCTTTAATTTTTTTCTACTTTTTCCATTTTTTTTTCTAGCAGTGGTATGATCACTTTCAATAGAGACTATGTGTCTGCCTTTCCAACCAACATCCTTGGAGAACTAGGTACTGATGGTATATAGAATTCAAATGCTCTCTGCAAAGATTAAATTTTCTCTTAAAAGATTACCTTTTTAGAGTTATTTCCAGATTTTTTATATCATTTACTTTGTGCATGCTAATTCGATATTTTTGTGATGGTATTTTAAAGTCATTTTTTTCAACCCAATCAAAAAGGAGCAAATGAAGTTAATAAGTTCTTTTCCAGTGAAGTACAAGCGGCCAATACATACATGGAAAAATGTGCAGCTTCTTTAACTATTAGAGAAATACAAATCAAAACCACCCTGAGATTCCATCTTAGAATGTTATCATCAAAAACAAACAAAAAAAAAACAACACATGTTGGTGAGGATGTCGAGAAAAAAGAACGTTTCTACATTGTTGGTGCAATGTAAACTAATGCCAACTACTATGGAAATTGGTATGGAGATCCCTCAAAAAACTAAGAATAGAAATTCCATTTGACCCAGCTATAGCTTTCCTGTGTATATTCCTGAAAGAATTAAAGTCATTGTAATATTGTGATACACACATACCCATCTTTACAACAATACAATTTACACTAGCTAAACTACATAAACAGCCTAGATGTCCATAGACAGAGGAGGGGATGAAGAACATGTGGTATATACACACAGTGGAATTTTCTCAGCCATAAAGAAGAATGATTCACTTCAGTTTTAGAAAAATTTAAGATTTTAAGACCATAATGTCAAATGAAATAAGTCAGACATTGAAAATTAGATATCACATGGTTTCTCTTATAGGGAAAATGAAAATTTAAATAAAGAGTAAACTAAAAGAGACATGATAGAAAACAGGAAGGCAGACCTTTTGGCAATGGAGAAGGGAAGCAGAGAAAGCAGGAGCAGGGAGGGAGGGCGCAAAAAGGGGATGAAAATGGTCAAGATACCATACATGTACATAGTATATATATATATATATATATATATATATATATATATATATATATATATATACTATATATATATTATAATATATATATATTATAATATATATACTATAGTATATATACTATATAGTATATATATTATAATATATATATTATAATATATATACTATAGTATATATACTATATAGTATACAATATTATATACTAATATATATGCATATATACCAGTTCTCCAAAATTAATGCAATTATTATGTATCACAAACATATAATAAAAATAAATTAATAAAAATAAAATCATATGTTTTAAATTAGTATGTTGTGTAAATACTTTTTCAAAATGCGATATTTAAAAGTGAACTGTCAAGTGTTCTATCTAAACTAATATTGGTAGGAATCACCTAGAATTTTTTTCTCTTATTTTACAAAAATCCGTATCTATATATTATGTACATGTTACCTGATTGCTTTGTGCACTGATAATGTGCAACATTCTGAATTACACGGACCTTTCTTCCCCGAGGGACGCTGTGTGAGTGCACATGGAATCTGTGCTGTGGTGGTGGCCAATGTGTTGATTTCCCTCCTTCTTCAGGTCCCTTTGTTCAAGGAGAGCCCACCTCACTTCACCTTCTGAGCACTGAATGCACTCCTGTCACTGCCATTTCTCAGCCATCCTCAGAGCTTTCTTTCCTAACAGTGACTGGGACAGATTGGGAGAACTGTGTAGGCTTCTTAATATTCTGAGAGCAAAGTAGTTTATGCAGACAAGTTAGAGAACTTGAAGATGGCAGCAGTAACAAGATGACTAAGATCTGTCTTAGCCACAGGTCTATAGACCTGAGAGCTGAGAGGAACCTTTCTCACCTGTCTTAACAAGTTGTCATACTTCTTGACTTGAATGCCTGTTATAATCCATGAAGGTTTTATGAATTTATTTGTTCACTTGCTAGATACTGCCCATCTTTTCTGAGTCTGAGCTACATGAAGGCAGGAGCCAGGCTTGTCTCCTACTCTTTTATCCCATTCACCCAGCATGGTACCTCAGACATGATGAGCTGAATCAATTTTTCCTGATTGAATTCATCTAGCTGCATAGTGCTACACCTGCTAATCATAAAGTGGGTAAGAATCAGAAAATGGCAAGTGGCATCAGTTGAATGGATGAAACAATATACCTTTGCTTTAGGCATCACTTGTCTGATATCTTTTTTACTACGCTATTTTGCTGATGAAAGTATTCCAGGCACAAAAACTTTAGGTGCCACAGAAGATGAATATGATCATTAAAATGTAATAATAACAATAGTTAAAAAAAGAGGAAAAAATAGTGGGCTAGAGTAACAGAGACTAAAATTTTATGGGAAAAATCTCTTGGTGGCTAATTCCAAAAATCGTCTTTTTCTAAAGTAAAATCGTTACTGTGATGGTTGCCTTCAAGCAATACATTAGCTCTGACACAACTGCATTGCTCCAAATGTGTCAGCATTTAAAAGTCTGTCTTATTGAAATTGTTCTTAATTTATTATAATCTAATAATCAGAGAACACATCATTGCTATTTGACACAGAGTTATGTTTTTACCATGAACATTCATTCAGCTATATAACAAGGAATAATTGTTGGGTTAACATTATTCTTTCTAAAGAATGCAATGCTTATTCGTGGGTACTCGGTGAATGAATTCTTTATAAGCATATTAGCAAGATGTGAAAAGATCAAATCTCTGAATTTTCAAAAGATACCTGCAGAAAATAATTGAAAAATTTGGGGATGGTGGTGGTTATCAGTGGTTTGCAAAACATGATGGATATTCTAGATGAAATGCATATTTGTGCATGTAAGTAACTATAATAATTTTATCAAATGAAAGACAGTAAGCTGTAAGGTCATTTTGTTAACCAGAAGAAACCAGCTTACTAGTTGAAAAATAGCTTCATATTATATTGGGTTTCTTTAACTTCTTCGTTTATTACATAAATGTATTCTCAAGGGTAATTGACTTAAAAAGAATCTTTAGTGGAATGTAGAAAATACCACCAGAACTTCTGAGTATTATCAGTTCTGTTTTATGTCTCTTCAGAGTGCATCTGATTTTGACAGATGTACTCTGTTACTGGTATAACATGACATATTTTTTCAGATGAACCAAGTAAGAGTGATCTTGACAATAAGTAGGTAAGACACTGTCAGAAAGCTGAAAAAACATGTCATAGTCACAGCTATGACATAAATGCAGCGGAATAAACCTTATAATATCATTAAGTTAATGTCTTTCTAACATCACACTTAAGAAGGCATGAAGAAGCACTGCCCTTAAATACTATCATTTAGTCATGAAAATAATATAATAAGACAAAACACGGAGGTCAGTATAATATGTGCTTGAAGTGATATTTTATGTCTAGACTATGCATATAATTTTGAAACATCAAAATCACTTTTTTCTAGGGTCCCCCCAAAACATTTAATTTCAACATTTCAAGAACTTTGTTAAAAATGTTGATCATGAACTATATAGTTATTTTATGTATGTTAATCAGAATCCTTTAACTAATTTTCTATTTTTTGTGCCCTGAGAAGAAATAGCTTTGAATAATACAAAGAAAATTAAGTATACACTTAAAAAATGTAGTTCTAGATTTTTAATTTTTCAGAAGTTAGTGAAGACTAAAATGGAATCTGTCCTGGGTTTCAATAGAGACTGAGACATTGGGCAGTAATATTTGATACACAGACCTGCTTACACATGTAAGATACTTTAATAAAAAGCTATCTATCCTTAGAATGACTTCTAATATCTTTGTCTCTAGGATCAGAGGTGATTGATCTTGATGGAAAAAGTTCCCTTCTGTACAGATTTGATCAAAAATCCCTGAGCCCAATAAAAGATATTATTTCCCTGAAGTTTAAAACCATGCAGAGTGATGGGATTCTACTCCACAGAGCAGGGCTGAGTGGAGATCATATCACACTGGAGTTAAAAAGAGGAAAACTCTTTCTACTTATTAATTCAGGTAAAATGTTTTGGGGAGGTGTTTGAAAATCTAGTCATTTACTTACTACTTAGGTAACTTTATGCTTTTCTAGTTTTAAAAAAAATATATAGGTACCTTATTTTCAGATTCAACGGCTTGACTGTATGCCAATATTACTCTTTCACGGCAAAATGGCTCATATTTTATAAATTGTATATGAATCTCAGTGGATTTTTTTCCCCTCACAGCTTTGATAGAGCTATATAGCTATTTTCTAGCATCATAAAGAAAGGGATGGGTCATTGAAAAATATTACGGTAGTAAAAATAATGAGGTTGTAGCAAAGATAAAATTTACATAGAAAATGAGCATGCAATGGGTAATAATAATAAAAAGAATTAACAGTGGAAGAAATTACAGCAAGGTTGAGAGATCATTATATTCAAACTTCAGGTAAATCCATACTCGTGTTTGGGATGGGATGCATGAAAGGGCATTGCAATTATTTTGAAAGATGTTGGTCCAGAAAAGGGAGGTTTTTTTTTTTTTTTTTTCTTTTAACTGGGAATAATGGTGTTTTTATTTTTCTCTCTTCTCAGGTGCAGCTAAGCTGACCCCCACCCACACCCTGATCAGCCTCACCCTGGGCAGCCTGCTGGATGATCAGCATTGGCATTCTGTGCTCATCCAGCGCTTGGGCAAACAGGTCAACTTTACAGTGGACGAGCACAGGCATCATTTCCACACACAGGGAGAATTCAGTTCTCTGGATCTTGATTACGAGGTGTGATGGTTGCATTTCAATTAATACAGATGTTATGATGTGTATGTGGTTTAACTTCCCAGCAGAAAATGTGCTACAGGGAACCCACCTTTACAGTAAATCACAAGACTGGCAAAGCATGTCCCAGTGTGGCCTAGGTCACAGTAGTAGGTTTGGGCAGGTGGTGCCTGTGGCTTCATCTTCCTCACATATGTAAATTTATTATTATGGCCTAGACTCATTCTTTTTCCCTGAAGTATGTAGCCATAGCTCTTCACAGGCAGAAAATCTCCCCATGGAAAGATTTCATTATCACGAGCGAATATAGGATATGTTGCATGATTTCTTTGTTACAGTGTACTCCTGAGCAGTGAAGATTTACAGGGGAGAGGGTAGCAACAAACATTAATTAACTCATTAACGATCAGTTCAAATACACAAATACCAATGTGTGCTAGAAATTTACACAAAACAAAAAGTCATGATTAGTTATGGTATCAAACAGGTCAGGAGTTACCATGGATATAAAGATGTATTTTTCTTCATCAAGCGATAAATATCAAAACCAAATGTGATTAACAGCTTGCATGGATAATCAAGCTGTAGCGTCAATGAGGATTGAATGCATATAAATTTGTTTTAAAATTTGTACTTTAATTTTTTTCAGTGTAGAGTGATGAAAACTTGATCTGTGTATGAGTACCACTATAGTTGCTAATCATAATTATTTAAGCAGATTATCATAAAATCACTAAACAATATTATTGATGCCACTTTTCTTTCTAAGATCAGCTTTGGAGGGATTTCAGCACCTTCAAAATCAGTGTCATTCCCACATAACAATTTTCACGGATGTTTAGAAAATCTCTATTATAATGGAGTAGAGATCATTGATTTGGCCAAGAAACAAAAACCACAGATCATCCTTATGGTAAGAGTCTTCATGTGATGAAATGAGTGAAAATACAAGTATTTCTGCAATAAAATGGGTCCTTTTTAGTTTCTCATGTGATATGATATTTTAGAGATTGCCTGTATTTAAATTCTTTCTCTGATTGGCAATATGCATAACAAGGGATTAATTATATTTAAATGAATTATATAATTCACAGGACATAATTTTACTCATATGTGAAGTAAAGCAGTTATTTTTAACAGTTGATATTTTAATTTTGTTGCGATAGTATTACTCCCAGGTGGCTAATTTCTTTTTACTTTGTAATTTCGTTAATAAGATATTCCCTGACCAACTCACCCGATGAGCACACAAAGTTTCCAGAGTCAGATAACATGTGTGCTGGTTAGAAATACATTGGAAATTGGAAGTGTGGCGGAATGAAAGTTGACTGTCGCTCACTGCTCAGCCAGGAAAGCAGTGCTAGGGGGAGCATTGGAAACAGGGGTGGCGGCTCTCTTAGGACTCAGAAATAACATTGCTAGAGGAGTGTGGAAGCGAGGGCCTGGCAGGGGAAGATCTGCCTGCAGCCATGGTGCCCATAGATGTGATAGACACTATAGAGCATTTCCAGCTATGGAGGACATTTTCTGAGCACTCTCTGGGAGTTTTTCCCTCTTGGGAGGATTGCCAAGGGGGTCCCTAGCCGAGGATCTCAGGGGCAGGTCTGGGCTCGTCGGAGCCAGTCGTTGGGAAGAAGAAATGGTGCAGAGTGAAGGAGAGCCAGGTGGAGGCATAAAGCAGCATCTCAGTGGGATAAACCAACAGATCCTTCACTGTACGTGAACCCCAGAAGCCCTTTGAACAGAAAGGCTAGTGTTTACCTCCTTTTTTCAGCTAACTTTTACCCAAAGAGCATACAAGGAGGAAAATTCTGGGAAACATAATTTCTAGCTGTACCAACTTGATAATAAGAAGTTGACCTAAATTGATTTTAATTAATTTCTTTCATTACTTAAAATTCAAAATATGTAAATTTAAGCTCACATTGCGTCAGAAAATCCCAAAGCACATCAAAATATTTATTACTAGAGAAGTATTTCACTCCTAATTCTCTGTGAATTGGTGATATTTGTATGACATTAGCATCCAGCAAGATTTTGAAGTACCTTTTTTTATAAAAGGGAAAATAATTTAAAAGGAAAATAAAAATATTACAGATAGATGTGTGTGTATTTCATCTAAAATCAAATCTCCAGAAAATTCTCTTACACTCTTTGTTAGCAAGAGGATATGCTGCTTGTAGAGCAACACACAGTTGTCTATTGAAGCGTAAGACCAAACTGCAGCGGGGTGACATGTTTCCATTTTCACTGGGTTTGATAGTCTTATAATTACTTACACATTATGGGTTAGTACATGAGTTAGCATCGTGTTCTCTTTAGCTTTCGTTGTTTCATTCACTGGAACACAATAATGGTTGACAATAAAAGTTAACTCATTTTTAATAGAATCATAACGTAGTCAAATTTTTTGTTTGACCAAGACCATGTTGTTTCCTTCCAACGCGTATTCTTCTAAATAAAGTTGATTTCATTGACTTTTCCAGCTATATTAAAGCTGAGAAGTGGGGAAAAGACGAAAGTTGTTGAAGAACCTTTAAGATACAGTACATGGGAAGGATTTGGATTTTTGTGATGATAGCGAAAGTTGTTTTAAACTGAGAATTGGGGAGATTGATAAGCAGCATTCATGAATATTTCAAATTCTATTACTAATGAGATGTGAATAACGTGCTGAAACCCTTTTCTTTTACCTTATCCTCAGGGAAATGTGTCGTTTTCTTGTTCACAACCACAATCGGTGCCTCTGACTTTCCTGAGCTCCAGGAGTTACTTAGCACTGCCTACCTTCTCCAGAGACGATGAGATTTCAGTCGGTTTTCAATTTCGCACCTGGAATAAGGCAGGACTTCTGCTTTTCAGTGAGCTGCAGCTCATTTCCGGGGGTCTCCTCCTCTTGCTCAGTGATGGAAAACTTAAACTGAATCTCCATCCACCAGGAAAATTACCTAGTGACATCACAGCAGGTAATAAATGTAGTCCCCCAGGCAAAGCATATGGATTTGAAAGATTTCATCATCTCCATTTCCCTTCTCCACACATTTTATGCATAACCAAAAAATTACTATTTGTTTAATAAATGAATACTTGAGTTAATAAGATTATCAGTCTTCTACCTTAGAGGAACTTGATTCCAATTTCTTTTTAAATATGACGCCAACATTTGCAGTTCTTATTAACCAACGTGATAGTAATGCGGGAGTAGAAAGTTTCTCCCATGACCCTCACTCCTACTTCAGACAAATCAGCAGCATATCCAGAGGAAATGTGTTTTGGAAAAAATGCGAGAGATTGTGAAATACACAAATACATTAGCTGAGTGTCTTTGAATAGAAAATTTGACTTTGCCAAACATAGTTATTGTCTAGGCTGGTCTTTTGGACAGTGGGAGACATCTGTCTGGGATTTATATGTCACTACATTAATGTGTAATGTAAAATTTAAATATTTAGCCAAGTTAATGTTACTTGCTGCTGTAGTTTGTAAAGAGTTGCATTCATCTGCAAGGATGCAAAGATGTGTGCAAAGTTCCTCATTTGGGGGCAGCAGTTGGAATTCTCTCCACTTTTAGGCAATATGGTCTCCTTTTAATGATTAGAAGTAATATAATTAAAGTGCTGATAGGATTGTCTAGAAAATTAATGTCCAATCTAGGTCAGTGCTTTGAGTGAGGGATATTTTTGTCTCTTCATTAAAATTATACAGTTCTCAGCAAGGGAGCTCATCACATTTTTACATATATGGAATAGCATTCAAGCCTGGCAACTAGGGGTCACATTGGGATAAATTGCTACATTAATTTAATAAGTGATCTTTAAAAACAATTTAAAGATGCCATTGTACTGCTTCTCTATATTAACTATGACCAAAATTCATAGATTATGACTGAGATAGGATAAAAAGTTAAAGGACCGTTGAAAATTAATAAGAAAACAAGTTCACAAGTGGACACACAAGTGCCTATTTTATGCATCTTTTTGTTGTGTATGTATCGCTGTGGTTAAATATGGGAGCAGGAACTTCAATATTAATTATGAGTTTTAATAGGTACTGTGCTATGAGTTTTTATGTAATGCTCAAAATATGGTAGATTTGCAGGCTTGACAAAAGGAAATAAATTAATCAGCGTGATATTAATAATTAATGGGCTCCTAAAATGAGGGTCTAAAAATGTAAACTTGCCATTAATGAGTAGTTTATTGTGATGTATTTGACATCCTCTGAAGTGATTATATTCACAACCTAATTTTCAACATCTTAAAGAAATTGCCTCAATCGAAGGCTACTGTAGTCACCACATGAAGCAAGTTCATTTCTAACCACTTTACAGGAATGTATAGTTAATAAATTACTAGGTGTGAGTCTGTGTATAATACCCCAAGTGCCTTAAAATGTCTAAATGGATGTTGAAATTCATACATGATACAACCCATTATGATATCATGTGACTTTATGTGATTATTTCCATAACTAAGAATAAGGAGCCTATGCAATATGAATGTCACTATAGCAAAATTGTTATGCTTTACATTACGAAAGTCAGCATTACCAACTGTGTCTACTCTCATTTTTCCAGTTTCTTTCAAAATATTAAATTTTTTTTGCTAATTTCAGTGAAGCAAGTATATTTTGCATATGGAAATAAGTTACTTAAATGATAATTGGATGAGTAGGCAGGTTGTTCTCCCATAGGGCAAAACTTTCCATTTGTGCTTCACTTGTAGAGGCAAATGCTTCTCAAATTATAAAGATTATTACTATTACTGCTGTTAGGGAAATAAATGAGCCAAATACAATGTTTGGTATTTAAATTCATTTTCATATTATAATGATGCTAAGCAAAGCCATGTACTTATTGTAGATTGTATCATACTATACTAAATCCTTCCTTTGTAGTAGGATGACTTAATTTTTCATGGCTACCGAGTATATAAATTGCTTATTTTAAAAGTTTGAAAAACACCACTTTTTAAATCTTTTGCAATGCAAAAATTAAATTACATTGAGAAAGAACTGAAGTACGCAAATGTTTAAATTATTAGGGTTCAATATTTAATGTATAGTTTTACAAATTGTCTTTTGGAATTATTAAAAAATAGTATGTCAGCCTAAATCATTTTTGAGATGTTAATGATATCGTATTACCCTAAACCATGAAGCATATTAGCAGTACCCACAAATTCTTCATGATACAAAATATTTTCATTCCTTGTCACTTTCGTAGACATCAAAGGAAAAGCTATTCAGCCTGCATCAAGGACCCAGGTGAACAATGCAATTATATTTTTCTATTTAAAACCAAAGTCTTTAATTGTCAAATTTGAGATGTCCGCTACGATTTTAGGATTTCTGCTGCAGTCTTTGCCTAATGGTGAAAATCAGGGCTGTGAAGAATCCTCTTGCCCAAGGCAGGGCCCAGCTGAGTAGGCTTACAGGATGTGATCTGTTTCTGCGTTTTTGACTCACTGAGATTTGGGAGCTCTCGTGGCCCTGGCAATGATGGAGCAGCCCTCTGGTTTGCCTTCCCCAGGAGAAGCCAGGTTGTAATCCCCCCTTTCTCCCGTTCGCTGTTGGTCTCTTTCTACCTTACAGACTATAAACCTGCCACCCTTCAAACACCCACTTTCCACTAAAGTGATGGGAACCAACAAACTCCGTATTTTCTTCTTGACAAGACAAGAGTTATCTTGTGATCTGGATCCTTAACTCTAGTTAATGACTGTAGTTAGGAGATAGAAGAATTTCTGGTGCTTTCAGAGCACTGAAGTATATTTGGAAAGAGATACAAGCCTTTGGTTGCTCCTTGAGTGATGACCTACATATAATTGCCTTTTGCACCTCTACAGAGAACCTCCCCCGAGCAGCAGGCTAACTTTTTCTTTATACATTGTACCCTCTAGATGCCTATTATGGTCTTTTGAGAGAGTGATGGCAGCTACAATGTCATAATATTTCTTTAGCAATGTAGGATTATACAAGGAAATAAATTTAAACTTTTCCCTCCTGTTTATGTGGTTTGAACCAGAGAAATGGAGGGATGTAGGGAGAGCAAGATAGATAGTTAGATGGATAGATAGACAGACAGAATTGTGTGCCTGTGTGCATGTGTGTGTGTTCTTGTCTATAATCATATCCTCTCCTACTACCTGCGACTGTTAGCGCTTCCATTTACTACTCTCTTATTCTGTTTGTAGTTGTCAATGTTTTCTAGCCCGAGACTGCAGAACTTGTCTAGAGTTTGAACAAGTTGGTTTTACTGCTTGTTGCAACAAGAGGAACATGCATGCAGCAATCGTGGGATTTGTCGCACTGCAAAGGTGTTAAGAATGACTTATGACAGGAGTTTGGGTTGTGTTCACTGATTCAGGGGAAGTTTTGAGGAAGCAAGCAGTTGCTGTAGATTTAACTCTGTAAGGAAATATGGGTTATTCTATGATTAGGTGTCTTTGTAAATCTTACCTAGTAAGATAGAGGATGTAATTGGCCCAAAACAAAGCAACAGAACAAAACAAAAACCCAGGAGTCATTCATACGATCCAAAAGAGGGAAAAGTTTGGTATTTTTTGTGGTATGTGCAGTAGACTCACTTTTGTGTGTTTACACAAGATTATGAAGGAGCCTTGATTTCTTCCCCATCTTACCATAGTCACAGGGTGAGTGGCCTTGCTTTACGTTGGTGTCAGAGGAGGTTGGAAAGGACAGTGCCAGGGCCTGGCTCTGGGTGGCAGGCAGCATCTCACAGCATGAGCCTGTCCGATAGTGCCTGGCCGGGTCCTACTGTCAAGGACTGTGTTTCTCTTTGTCGAAGTTCATTGTCTGACATGAGCAGGAACATAAGGGGACCACTTACCTTGCAGGTGAACAGCATGGATTTGGGAGTTGACTTGGTTTAGGTTTTGTTTTTACTCACTAAAATCAAAACCATAGCTACCAGCTAGAAGCCACCTTGGTAATTGTTACCCTCTCTGACCCTCACTTCCTCCACATTAAAATGAGGACAATAATAGGGTGAAAATTAAATGATATAATGCATGGAAAGCACAAAGTACCCGTTATAACTAATAGCTCAATAAAATTATTGTTATCGTTCTATTGTTATACCATAACATATTCCTTCTCCAGACTGGAAAGTTAGGCATGGTGCAAGTAGGGAACAGAATTAACATTTAGTTACATAATATCGGAGAAGAAAAAAGCAGAGATTCTGTGATTATTGTTTCACAGTAGGTTAGTCTTGAAAGGGGGCTCACCTCTGATGGAAGCGTGGAAGTGAAAATATGTTGTTTACTTACAAAGAAAATAGAATCTGATTTAAAACGACGTAGGGTTAGTTGAAATCAGTTAGAGACTTTTTTTGTGGTACAATTTGAGAAATAAATCCCATTGACAGGTAACAAGTCTTCAGAGGTAAATGATGTCTATTAGAAACGATGCTAGAAAAGAGTTTTCTGAGAGTTTCTCCATAAACACGGTGCAAGTTCGCAACCTGCTACCTGGTTAGGTGGATGCGCTTGACTGTGTCAAACTGCAGAGTGGGCTACCCTGGCAGTCTTTTGTTCTTAATCTAAGTTGGCTTCTGCTTTGGCAGTGTTATTCCAAAGGCCTCCCAAGGCCCTGTTTTCATCCTGTTGTGTGCTTCAGGAGGAGTTGCCCAGGGCACTGCTACACACAGCGTGGTCCCGGGGCCGGTGTGGGCTCAGGGAAGTACTTGCTAAGTATAAAAATTGGGATTAAGCTTTTAGAAACTGTGCAAGCAAAAAGATATTACTGCAACGTGATCAGTTGACTTGTATTTTACATGTCTTTGTAATTTAATTTTTGGTCTGTCATTTTTGTCGTATTTTATAAATATCAGTCTGCAATAGATTGGGAAATAAAATGTTCATGACCATTGGTAGTTTGAGAAACACTTTCCAGGGTCGATGGAGCGCCTAAGGTGGAGTGACAGAGGTCAGGTCGAAGACACAGGGCACATTCATTCTGTGAGATTGAGGTAGGGGACAGGCAGGGGCAAGGGAGGGAAGGAAGTGTCTGCACACGGTGGGTAAAGGGTGTGCAAAGGCTTTCACTCTGTGTGTATCCTGCTGAAGGAAGCCCTGACAACAAATCAGGAACACTTGACTTATTTTAGTCCATTCTTATACCCCAGGGATTATATAACTCTGTTCGGTCATCTATTTAGAGCCTACTCTCAGAAAATGTGTCTAAAAGTATCTAACCCACATTCAAGTCTCTTCAATTATCTTTCACACACCAAGTCAGAGCTGGATCTTGGTGGCTTTTTCCCCATTGTGGATGTGCTGTAAAGTGAGCTTCTTTACCCCAGCTAGAATTTGTGTTAAATACACCCAGGGGGAAAAAAAATCACCTGTAGGGGCTTGGATGCATTTTTGATCTGAAAGTCTGTTTTAGAAACCAGCTCAAGGGAATAAAGAAATTGCATATAATAGCAGAAAAGAAAGCACACATAATATCAGAAAAGAGGCCCTTTGGGCTGAACAGAGTGCTTATGTATTTGTTTGCTAATTTCATCTGCAGAATCGTGCAGAGTGGAGTAATCATTGGGTGTAAACCTCACTGGTAGACCCACAATGGAGACGCTTACTTTCGGCATCTCTGCTCAGAATTCAACCACTGAGCCCCTTGTGGACATGATTTCCTTTACAAGCAAAAGGCTCTGGCATCTTAGAGATTCTTGACACTAGGTCACCTTAAGAAGGACTAGAGATCATTGTTTAAGGGTGATAAGAATACCTTGATTTTTTTATAAAAGTAACTTTATATAAAAGTTAAGAATATAATTAAACTTAGGGGGATAGACATATATACATACATAAACACATAGAGCTGATTCTCATTACCTGTGAGAGTTATGTTCTATAAAGGTCCTATGAACCCTGAATTAGGGAATGCTGAACCGTTATTCCTGTGGAAAACGCAGAGTTAGGTTTCTGTGAACCTTTGATCACAAAAAATTTTTTTTGACTGATCAGTGTATACCCTTAATCTGTATGTGCTTTATTGAAAAACACCTTATTCAGTACGCATTACATTGTTGATTCACTAACATTGCACTTATGGGCAACAGCATTCTAACTCAGGTCAGAACTAAGCTTATTGCACATATGTATTTTCTCCAAAAGACACATCACAGCTTTCTTGCGCTTAGGAACACTGAACACCTCTTTAGCCCCATCCTTGGGGGTCAACTTAAACAGTGAAATCAGTTACAAACTTTTCCCAAAATGTATTTACAGTTTGAAAGCTGACACAGTAAAGTACAGCATTGTCTTGTTTGACCTCAGCAGGAAACGTGCCTACAACAACTCAAATTCTTTGCTCCTGATACAGTTTGCTAAATATGCTACTATAATATCGTAAGATGTGACTACACAAAGTATTTGGTGTAACCTAGAATTTGGTGAAATAGCTGTACTCTTCCTAAACTCCGCCCCCTGAGAAGTAAATTATATGGATGGAAGGTGAAAATCTATGTCTTTGCCAAGTAATGGGAATATTTTAACCATTCAGCATCATCTAGGTCTGGGAATTTTGTACTCTCTATTGAGGACCTAGAAAGGGAGGATAATAATGTTACCACTTTGCACATAAAAGCACTGATTTCCCACTTGGCTCCCTTTCCTCTCTTCCTTTTTGTTTCTTTTTTATTACTACATTAGTCTCCCTTATCTGTGGTTTTTCCTTCCATGGTTGCAGTTACCTGAGGTCAACTGTGGTCTGAAAATAGTAAGTGGAAAATTCCAGAAATAAATAACACGTAAATTTTAATTAAATTTTATTACACAATTGGCATAATTATTCTATTACTGTTGTTGAGCTCTCACTGTCGCCTAGCTCGTAACTTAAGTGTTATCACAGGTATGTATGTATAGGAAAAAGCAAAGTGTATCTGGGGTTTCTAGCCCCCACTAGGGTCTTGGGTTGTAAGCCACAGAGAAGGCGGGCTGCCATAGGTGTGAGTCTTGTAGCCAGTGGCGTGCTCTCTTCTAATTGAGTTCCTCTCCCCAGGTGTGGGACTGAACGATGGACAGTGGCATTCCATCTCCTTATATGCAAAAAGGAATCACCTGAGTTTGAGCGTGGATGGTCACGTGGCCTCTGCTTCGCTGCTGGGGCCTGAGATTTATTCAGGTGGCACTTATTATTTTGGAGGTAAGAAAAAGGATCAGGCCACATGAGCGACTGGGCCGTGTTTTCATTTGCTTACTCCTGTGTCTTGGGGAAGTCCTTACGCTTTAATCCATGCTAAGAACAAGGAATAATTTCTCACTTTCTTCTTTAAAAACAGAAATGTCAAGTGGGTCACGATGACAGATCGTAATCTAAAATGCATTTCCACAAGGTGAACTTACTTATGTTTACAGTTTCTGTAGTGAGATTTATTTTAAGCAGGTCACCTTCAGTTCTTACCTTCAAGCTTTGTTATAGTCTCCTAATGTTAAATGGGCCTAATGTTACATTGTCTTCTGATTTTATTGGTTGATGTTGTTGCAATGTCTTCCAGCTCGCACCTTTTAGGTCCTCTAGAGCATCTTTGTTACTTTCCCGCTGCCCACTGCAGGACAATATTAAGCCAATGCACAATTTAACTGAATTAGCCATAGCAATCTCTTCTCTTTGCTGAGCAACAATGCACTGATGCACTTGATGAAATCAGGACATCAGCCTTCAACATCAGGTCATTTTTCTTTGAGAACAAGAACAAACAAATCCATTGCCCGCCCCATGGCTGTTTGATTGGACTGAAAGCTCAGAAGAGAAAATGAGAAATAGAAATGAGTACCTGTCGCTGGAAAATGAAAACAAAGTGTTCTGTGCCATTAGAAATACAGTTTTAAAATCGTTAGTAGTAAGACATTTCTATTCAAGATATTATCATTTCTATTCTTGTGTTTTCATTGTTTTGTATTGTTACATTGCATTTTAATAGTGGCTTCCATCCAAAATCATTTTTAATTTGAGCAAAGTCACCTAGTCTGCATTATTCAACAATAAAATATGAATTATTTTCTAAGACTTGACAGTGAGTACATAGCCCATGAATCAGTTACCAGAACTTAAAAAGCAAATGAGCCACGTGTGGTGGAGCGTGCTTGTAACCTCTGTACTCTGGGAGGCTAAGGTGCGAGGCTTGCAAGTTTGAGACCAATCCGGACAACTTAGAGTCTTAGTGAAACTGTGTCTCAAAATAAAAAATAAAAAAGGGACTGGCGACAGAGCTCAATGCAAAGCTCTCGGGTTCAATTTTTAGTACACCACACACACACACACACACACGCACGCATGCATGCAAACAAATGAATGATAAATTGTGACTTACTGCTGCATCTATGTTGTTTATATTACTCGTTGTGACAAGCAAAAGGCACACGGTATTATGGTCTGTAAGCCTGTGTAAGTATGTGTAATTTTGGGTAAATTTTAATAAAAATCCATTTAAAAAACCTGCATAAACTGTTACTGTAAAAGGTAGCATAAGCCTACAGTTTTAAAAGATACAATTGCTTCCTTTACTCAGATTTGTTGATTTCTGAACCATGTTTTTTCAGGATATATGACTGATTTTATGGCAATCCATAAGAACACATTCTTTTAATCAGTAGTAAGATATATAGAACAACTTAACCAAGAATTCTCATTTCAAAGGAAAAGATTTAGAAGCACAAAAAGAGATAAGGAGGGAAGAAAAAAACAGGCATTTTGTTAAATGATACAAAATAAAAAATAGAAGACTGTAAATCATGAAAACAGAGTAATCATTCTTAAAAAATTTTATAGCCTTTATGTTCAGATTTAGCAACACTTAGCTACTTTGTATATTTTTTTCTTTTGGTGATTGCTTTTATTCATATTGAAATGTTATAGTGAAATAGATCACATGTGCACTCTTCAATTCTTTTCATTTTGGTACATAAGTTATTTTTTAAAATATTTTGGATAGTTTTAGACTTACTGAAAATTTGCAGAGACCTACAGAGAGACCTACACTTCCCTTATCCAATGTCCTCTATTGTTCTCAACTTGTGTCATTAATTCGTTTTAAGCTATGCTAACGATTCTTTTAAGGACATATCTTTACATGTATACCTCTGCTTAAGAGAGTAGCTTATCAGTCTATAGGTGTCTCTCTAGGATCATATCCTTTAATCTCCCCAGGTAAGCACTCTCTTGAATTTATAGTTTATTGTTCCTTTCCTTTTCTTTATTATTTTATTTCTGTTAAGATGTTTCTAAAAGGTACACTGCAGTAGTTTCCACAATAAAGTTCCAGGCCGTCTTAATATTTCTAAGACTGGGACCAGCCTTGTGCCTCAAGAACCTGATTGAGATGATCCATCCTTCTGGAATCCCATGTGGCCTGCGGGGCTAGGAATTATGGATTCTGGGGTACTCGAGGGGACACCATCTCTCCCTATGAAGCCTCCTAGGGCCATGGGCAGAAAAATGTCTGGAGGAAGGCCAGCATAGCATCCTGTAAGATGCAGACTGGTGCAGAGCCCTGATTGGGTGGGTGGAATTGGCGGTGGGTGAGGAAACTTCCAGATTATGGCTGCAGGCCAAGTGTCCCTCTCCTGAATCCTGGGCAAACGTCAGCAACTGTTTACCGTAGAAAATCTTCTGTCCTGTGTGGATGAGAATTGTTTTGTGGCTGGGATTCGTTTTATCAAGGTGGGAGGCAGTTTTCAGATATTTAATTCTTCAGCCAGCTTATCTTCAAGTTAAAAAAAATTCCATGTTTTGAGACACGGTCCATCAGTTCTCCTTTGCCCCTGTCTGACTTCAGCTGCACATTTCCAGTCACCTTATCAGAATACAGCCAGTCTCACCTGGCCTCGATGGCCTACTGCAAAGGGTCCGACAGTTCTCTCCGCCAGGATTGTGTCTCCACTTCATGCCAGCCTTGAGCTTGGCTGTCATGTGGGGAGACAGAGCTGGTCAGGGACCAGCAGCACTCAGTGTCTGCCATACAAAGCATTAACTTTTCATCCATCACTTTGTGCTTTTTAACTTTTCCCCTCCCTCAGATGAGTGCTTTTCAAAAATTCAGACTGCACAATGGTGTATTGTGCTCAGGTTTTATCATTTTTAAGTTACACATTTTAAATCTGGCTTCTCCAGATGGAGGATGGCTGAGAGTCTAATTTCTGTAAATTCCCTTGTGGAATCTCTGTGCTGTGCGTAACACACCCTGCGGCAGAAGTCGGGGATACTAAATGAGGTACAGAATTCTCACTTTCCTCCTCCCTCCTCGCTGTGTAAAGCGAGCATTTTCCATCCAATGACCAGACTACACCACCATGAAGTCTAACCCGACATCTCACTTCTGGTACAGTGACATGGAGTGATCATTTATCTGTCATCCTCAGAGGTGTTTAACATGCTGACTGCCTCTGGTAATGGAGCCATTAATTCAGCATTAAATATTCTCCAGAAATCTTCGTATTTTAGAACTTTCATCTCAAATGGGTTCAGTGCTGACCTTCTCTCTTGTATTGCATTATATTACCTCATGGCTGCCTCTTGACACACACTAATGAGCCTAACCCGGTTGAACTCCTCTTTGTTCTCAGAATCTCTTGCTTATTGGACGTGGTAGCTCAGAATGTGAGTTGCCTCATGATCTGAACCTACGCTTTCTGTACAATTTCATGACCTTTCTTTGTGCCTCTGAGTTTGCTTAGTTTGTTTCCTGTGGGTACATTTCTCAATTTATTTTATTCTGAGGTAGTTTGAGATCTGTCAGAAACACTGCCTGGAGTAAAGGAAATTAGCAGACTGCAGCATATGATGGTTGCCCCCAAATATGATTGAACTATTATCCTTTCCATTTTTATCTTGACATTCTTAATTGGTTAATGTACAGTCTAGAAAATGTATTGAGATTATGGTAACTGTCCTATAGCATAGAAGCATTTTAAGTACTGGAAATGTGTGTGTTATCGTGCATAAATAAATACTCCAAAAACTTTGATTACTTTTTTGATATATTAAATTTGAAACTTCAGAGTCTCCATTAATTTAAAATAGAGTATTTCAAAATGTCTGATAGTTTTAAACAATACTGGATTTTACTTGCCATGTAAATGTATTTTGTTGGCAATACAAAGCTGTAAGGAGAAATACCCTCCGTCAAAATATTTAATTGTAATGGAAAGTCCCAGGTAGAAAACTAGCATAGATTATACAGAAATTAAGAAGTTGCTTACTTATTTCATAGTCTTTGAAATTGTAATAGTGGTTGATAACCATAGCAGCAAAGAAAGATTAATGAAAAATACTTAAGTATAATGTATATGTTCCTACTGCATAAAATTATTTATTTCACTTGGATAAACATGTAGAATACCATTAAATTTAGGCAGTAATGGTTAATGTTATATTTCTTTATTATGTAAATAATTAGAACAAGTCTTAGATGTTAGAAAAAATCAACTTAAAGGGAACAATCTTTTATGACGCAAAGAATAAAATCAAACTGTGAAATGTTTCTGACATTTAGCCATTTGTATTTATTAAAATGCATGCATGTATGACTTTCATATGTATAGGAAAAATTATTTAATTCAATAAATAGATGGAAATTTTATTCCAAGTCAGTATATCTCCCTTTTCAGGTACTTAGCTTTAAATACAAAGGCATTTCATCATTACTGTTTTGTTTTTTATTTCATGCAGTGCACATTTTCATCCATTATGTTTTTAGCTTTTTCAATCTAAAAAAACTCTGTTCCCAGGTTTAAGTTATATACAATTTAATGTTACTGGCCAGGATGTTTAAGACTCAATCTAATATGTGTATTTCTAAAATTTGAATCAAACAACTATACTTGTATATCATTAGTATAATACAAGTGGCTTCCCGTGAATCCAATGGAAATAAAGAAAATATACTCTTTATGAATTACATTTTTTGAGGGGGTGCTGGGGATCAAACTCAGGGCCTTGTGCTTGCAAGGCAAGCACTCTAACCACTGTGCTAAATCCCCAGTCCTGAATTACATTTTTTAATGATGATCGTAGTGAGTTTATTTCCTCTCCTTTAATGCAGAAGATAACAGAATGTCTATTTCATCTCTCTCTCTCTCTCTCTCTCTCTCTCTGAATTATTCTGTGATTCTGAGTCCCCATTCATTACAGTGTATCTTGCTAATACTTTTTTGGGGGTGCTGGGGATAGAACTCAGGGCCTTGTGCTTGCTAGACAAGTGCTCTACCACTGAGCTAAATTCCCAATCCTTCTTTTTTTGTTTTTATCAGGTTGTCCTGAAAAAAGCCTTGGGTCAAAGTGTAAAAGCCCATTTGGAGGATTCCAGGGATGTATGAGACTTATTTCCATCAGTAACGAAGTGGTAGATCTGATTTCAGTTCAGCAGGGGTCTCTCGGGAACTTCAGTGACCTTCAGATAGACTCCTGTGGGATCTCAGATAGGTAAGAACAATCTCACTTCTTTATTTTGACCTATCCAAATGTTTGGTCACAGATTAGAATTTATATATAAAATGAACATTTATTCTCTCCCTTTCATCTATTCCACAGGAAGTTGGTTTTGTTTACATAAGAAATAAGAAAAATATGGCTTCTGCTATATATTTCAAATGATAAATTTTAGATAAAGACATGTGTTATGGCTTGTATCTAGATGTCTTCCCAAAAACCTCATGAGCTCATAGGACGTGGCTGGATGTAAGATATGCAAATGTGGATTAAGGATGTAATAACTGGATTCATCTACTGATTGGTTTAGTGTTATATTGGGTGTGGGTAATGGAAAGCTCTACTCTGGTGTGGGTGGCACCAACAAATAGGCTGGTAGCCTGCATGGAATATAAAGGGAAAAACGTAGGGCAGGCTTGCTGCCTTATTGCCTACCCTGCCATGGACTGTTTCTCCTCTGCTGTGCCTTTCTGCCATGCTGCCCTGTCCTGGAGCCAGCCAAATATCGACTGTTTGAAACCTCTACACACTGTGAGCTATAAAAAACCTTTCCTCTTTTAACTTGTGGGTGTTAGGTCTTATATCCCAGCAACAAGTAACTAAGATAATATGTGACCATGTTAATTATACATATACATGCTCCTCATTCACAAAAGATAATATTGATGCTGCCATAATTTTACATGGGTATAAATGTATCAAAACATGTCATTAAACTCAATAGGTTAAGGTACCTAAACAGAAAAATTAATCATCAGGTGCCAATAAATCAGAGACCTAGTTGGTTTTGCTGCCCTGATAACTGAATAGTATGTTTAGATACCAGGGAGTTACTTGGTACCTATTTTAATGTGTGCCTTTCACAACCTATTACTATCATCTCTGCAGGAACATGAGGCGAGACATCTCTTCCGGAAATGCTTGGGCCATAGTAACAATCAAGGTGTAAGGATGCTTGTGGGTTCAGTAGAAGCATCAGTACAGGACACGCAAGGCACAGTTTGGAAATTAATTGTAGAGGACAAGCAACTTTTAAAATAACAACAGTTAACAATAGTTTAAAAGTGTGGGTAGGCATAGGCAGCTGTAGTGAAGTAATCTTACCAGTCATGCTTTATAATCAAGGCTGCTAATTTTAATTATGGAGTTCAATGGAATGTCACGGCCATTACAGATTTAAGAAAACCTGTAGACCAGGCCCTATGTCAGCACTGCACATGAATGAGCATTTAAGTCAATCCTTACAAAATCCTTGAAACTTGTTCTTAATAATAATTTTTCCTTAGGAGTATGTAAGTAAATGCACAGAAGGTTGAGCTGATTTAGCTGACATGGCTGAGACACCACAGAGCCCAGCCCCACAGCCAGGAAGTTCCCCTGAAGTGTTTGTCTGTCATGTCCTGTAGCCTGCCAGGGTGGAAATTCACATTTAAAGTGGCTAATATTTCATCCATGCATAATAAACATATTTAATGGTTTAATAAATTATAATTAAAAACAAGCAGTAACATTAAAAATATATTAAAAATCTGCCAGGAACCTGAACAATGGAGCCCCTTTTTCTTTCTTTTCTTTTCTTCTTCTTCTTTTTTTTTTTTTAACCATAACTGTCTTTCAGCAAGATCAGACCTACACACAACGGTGTGCATACCAACACACATGTGCTCACATTCACACTTGTACAAGTGTTCACACATGCTCTCTACACACATCTACCAATGTAGTCACTGTACAAGCCTCTCTCACATATCTGCACAATGATATGTTCACTTATACAAAAATTCCTTGCACACTTACATGTAATCTTTACATGGATTTATGTAACTTATGCAAATTCACATACATGCACATATTTGCACATACCTATACTCCCCCCCCCCACACACTCACACACTAGTATTCTCACTTTGCCGACATACCCATGCCTTCCGTACACACCCACTCATCTACAAGCCTTCCTCTGGGTCTGTAGACATGCAGAGGATGGTCCCGAGTCCGGGCTCCAGGTGAAGCAGGGGCCAAGGGCAGAACTTCCGGGAGAGATGCTCTCCTGGTCCTCTTGTCTGGGACTGAAACTTACCTGGGGCTGGTGGTGGGTGGCAGGTATTACCAAGGTGCTTGGACCTGAGCCACATATTAAAAGGATCTGTTAAGTATACCTTTACATATCAACTTCTAAAGAATATTGACTGATCAGGGAAGGTCAACATCACAGCCATTAACATCACCAGTGCTTCTCTGAGCCTAAGGAAGATGGACAGTGTGGTGTGTGCATGGTCTCAAATGACACTTAGGCTGCAGAGACCCCTGAGTTGAACCAGGAGGCTCCTGTGTGATGGCGTCTGCCACCGCCCCCAGCTTTTCGGGACCCTGTCTTGGGACTCCATCATGCTGCCCTACTTGTTCACCTCCATTGCCTGGTCTTTGGCTTCTGCCCTTGAGCCTCCGTCAGATCGCTTTCCATCTAGGCCCAGCCTTGTCTTCCCTCCAGGCTGCAGTCTACTCAGATCCCTCTACTCTCCCTCTCTTCTCCGCAGAGCCCTGTAAACCTCCCCTCCTTCCTTCTCTCTTGCATCACATGTAGGGTTTATTCCAGTTGATTTAAAGATCACGGTGTCTTATCTCCTGTAGAACTGAAGACATGGTACTTTGGGGAGGTGGCATGTGGAGCAGGTGGGGGGGATTAGTTCTTATCAATAATAGACCTGCAGAAGGATGTCAAATTTGAATTCCAGTGCTCTCCATTATCCTAGGACTGATAGATAATTTAATATCCCCAAGTATAATAATATTACATAGATTTTACTTCAAAACCATCAATTACAGCCACATTTTACATTGTACACATGTGTAAATCTTTTGAAATAAAAATTGCAATGGAGAGGGAATCAGGCTAGATCAAAATCTTTCCCATCTCTTCAGGTTTGGCTCTTTTGATATACACATTTGTTCAAGTTCATGAACAATGAAAATAATAATGGAAATGTTCAAGGGAAAGATTTAGAAGCTCAGGATGATGGGTTGAGAGACTGTTGCACTTTGTATTGGTATGATTAGCAAGGAAAAAATGTAAAATACAATTATTTAGAACATTTGAGAGGATAAGTACTTCTACACAACACGAACAGCCTTAGGTTACTAGCAGTCACAGATTGTTCTAGAATGAATTTAAATAAAATTCACAATTCAGTCTTTCCCATTTTATTTAAAAATATACAAAGTCTAGTCTGAGTACCAAGAATCAAGAAAGGGGTACTAAGTGTTTTGGAAGAAGATCAAATAGAAATCATATATATGTGTGTGTGTGTGTGTGTGTGTGTGTGTGTGTGTGTGTGTATGTATCTCACAGTAGTTAAAGATCAACTCTTTTAGATTTTAAACAAATCCACTTATATCTACTTCTTTGAAAAAGAAAGGAAGGTTCAAGGTCTATTTAAGAATGGTCTACTCTGTCCTTTTCTTGTTTGATTCCCAAGTAGGATTGTTACTGTTTAAATATTTTAAAATCTCTATCTTTTTATAGGTGGCATTGATTTGAAATGCTTAAAAATGAAATAAATCATGATATGGTCTATAAATGAATTCTCACAAACCTATAAAAATGTTAAAATATGTATAAAATTAATGGGGATGGAAATACGCTCATTATAAATTTTTGGATCCTTAGTATGGAGATTGTAAAGTAGCATTAATTTATGACTATATTTATGAATATACATATATAAATATGTTTGTAGTGGTAATTTCTATGTAGTGAGAATGTAAGTGATCTTTCTTCATTATTGTTTCCTGGATTGCTTGTTTTCTGCACAGTGGACATCTGTTATCATCAACAGGAAAAAAATCAATAACATTTTTAGATAAAATTGGAAAGATCCTGTAAACAAAATATGAAGCCTTCACCCTTCATTTTAATAAAGGAGTGGCAAAAATCCCATCACGAATGTGTCCTAGGCAGTTTTGTAGTCTATTTTTAAGTTTAAAATGAATGAGAGCAGTGAAGCCTTGGTCTCAATGTATCATTTATTCTAAATTCTGAAAGTCATCAATAATCCAATCAGGGTTATTTGTGTTTACTGGAGAAGTTCCCAAACTTCTTTTTTCAAGGTGCCTTACCCCTCTCATAATTTCGCCTCTAAGTCAAACAATATCCGTGAGACTTTCATTTAAAAAGTGGCGTTGGTCCCAACAATTTGATGAGTGCTTCCCTCCTAACAACTAATTTAACAATGGCAATGTGATCAGTGAAGTGTGATTGCTAATTGGTACTTATGGAAATGTGGCTCTTGTTTTCCCACAGAGTCCAGGAAACAGTAGCTCTGTCCATCTGATGTTTCCATTTTTAAGGACAGACATTTCTGGTTGTAAAGCTGGGAAGAGATGAGGAGATTTCTATCTCAGAAAGGCAAAGAAATAATTTACCATTGAAAGTTTTCTAAAATGAACTCGCTAAGGAAAGGGAAGTCAACGACTATGGTCAGCAAGAAACCTTTCTAACTTGTGACCAAGCTGAGGGGAGGGTTGAAGCCATTTTAGTCTATCAGGGCTGTTTGAGTGGGCAGCAGAAGTTTCCCAATGTTTTCTTCCATGCTGCCCTAGGTATCGCCTAAATTTTTCACTGTAACCCCAAGCCAAAACGATATGCTAACACTTGGGGTCCAAAAAATAAATATCTGTGCCCAATAATTTAGAAACCCTTTGAAAAAAATGATACAAATCTAGGGAGCTATTATTGTACATGAGTACTATATGTAATGAAATTGTACTGTATTTGAAATTGATGTTAAGTGAGTAGATTTTAGCTGTTCTTACTACAAAAACAAACAAAAAAGATTGAGTAGCTATGGAATGTGATGGATTTGTTAATTTGCTTCACTATAGTAAGATTTTAGTGACCTGTACACACAATATATTCATTCATACACATCCATTTTGTATACACAACAAAAACTTATAATGAAAATCTGGTACACAGTTTTAGAAAATTTTTATTTTAAAATAAGCACAGTTATTTAGTAGTTGGGCACTAGATAACTTTTTAAAACTTGGAATCAGATCAGATGCTCTCACTGCTGTTTTGTTCAGTGTCATTTGATGTGGTACAGTACTTGCTTTTTAAAAATCAATTATTTAGAGCTCAGTTTCTCAAAGACAGGTTGCGATGAAAAGAAATGTATTACCATCTAATGTTGAAACGAGCCTACCTCAAGCTAGTAAATCACCCTGTATGAGACAGATGTTGAGTATGACAGTTATTCCTCTTGAAAATTTAAAATAATGTGGAAGACCCTGTGAATTCCACTCAGCACCCTGGAGCACCCCCAGTACTGCCTGGAACTCGTGAATCTGGACGGTATCCTTCCATGTTCCTGTATCTATAGGCCA
This sequence comes from Hystrix cristata, assembly GCA_004026905.1. Lineage (NCBI taxonomy): Eukaryota > Metazoa > Chordata > Mammalia > Rodentia > Hystricidae > Hystrix > Hystrix cristata. Next base: position 67,958 of record PVJO010001818.1, on the reverse strand, counting down.
AATGAATACAGATGTCCTTCCTTTCCACTTCTTTCCTTGCTCTTTCTTTATTCCTTTTTCTTTTAAATGTTCAAGTAATGTAGTAATTCAGTGTAATGAAATATTATTTCGTGTAAGCCTTTGATATCCCTGGCTTTGTAATGTATTCATGTTATGTCAAAAAAGCACTCCGACATAGTGAGACAGGTTGAAGGTGAAGCAATCACAGCTAACCGAGGACTGGCTGAAATCAGGCGGACATGATGACCTAAAGTTTAGTTTTGTGGCTAAAGGACCTTAACGCCAGACTGGACAAGTGTTAGTCTTGTTAAATTGACTGTAAATGTTGTGGTTGACACCCTTCTCTCACATGATCAATACTTTATACTAACTAACGATGACAAATGGCGGTTGTTTCCTCACTTTTTTTAGGTGTTTGCCTAACTATTGTGAGCACGGAGGTGAATGCTCTCAGTCCTGGAGCACCTTCCACTGTAACTGCACCAACACGGGTTACATGGGAGCTACCTGCCATAGCTGTAAGCCGTATGCACCTGCTTGTTCCTCCCTGTGGTGACCTTCCCCTGCATTCTGCTCCCCATTGCAGTTTGTATGTCTATCTGTGCATGTGCACCTTTGTGTTGAAGTATACACCCCCCGCACCAAATACCATCTTATTGGGTATTTTCAACATACAAGTTTATGGGGGACACAACATTCAGTCTATAGCTCTCAATTTAAATTCTCTTGCAACCCTACCTAATAAAGGTGATAAACGAAAATGGAGTAGGAAATTCTTATGTTAATCATAATAGCTAATTTAGTTGAGCACTTTCTAAATGTTAACTATCTGTCTACTATTTTACATACTTCGGCTCATTTAAAGCTGATGGCCACTCTAGTAGGTGGGTACTACTGTTATCCTTAGTTAACACTTGAGGTAACAGATAGGCGTTAGGAAGGTTGCCCAAGCTACTGAACTAGTGGAGGCAGAGGAGAGTGGCAACAAGGAGAGGAAGTCCTGCTCCTGAACCTGGGATCATAATCGATACCCAGAAGACACCTGTTGATAAGCCATATTTTTTCCTAATGCTAAATTTGCACATGATGTGAGACTTGCATCATTTTGCTATTCACTTATCCATTTCCTGTAATAAGGTGCTCACAATATGCTCTTTTTTTTCATGTTATCACTGAATTTCTAGGGAATGTAACTTCCGGTGCTAGCTTGTGTTCCCTTGAGCGAAGGCAAGAGGGTTAGGTGCAAACTCATTAGCCTCATACCCTGGATGTAGGACCCCACACGTTGTTTCGTATTCCTGCCAGAGTGGGGAGTAGAATCCTGGGCCCCCAGCCCTGTGGCCTCCCCAGCCGGCCTTGAAAAGCCCTGATCCAGGACTTGGGCTTGTCCTGGTCTCACTGGTGAAGTCAGAGTCGTCATTTAGCATCACTGGTACATACCACAGAGTTGTGAGAGTATGAAAAATGTTTGCTGGTAATAAAGTCTCATCTCACTAGTGAGCGGCCAAGATACTGGACTCATGTTACCGGCTAGTGGAGACACAATCTGTTTTAATTTTTATATCTGCCACCGTCCCCAGTATAGTAACTAACTCAGAAGTGAAAGCTATTAAATGTATATTAATGGATTAATTATTCATTTGAGTTGTTATCGACGCCTGCATATAAACACAAACATCTCTGAGGGGAAAAAAAATAGATGATAAGTGAAAAGGTATTTTCATCTGTGGCCCACGGTTTGGTTCAATAATTAATTTGTTAGGTTCTCAAGTAGTTTGTCCCAATGGAGCTGAAGGTTTTGTAAATAACTGTCCTGAGAAGTGGGATCAGGATGGCAGATCTTGTTAGAATGAAAAGGCAGAGATAGAGTGCCATAAAAGGCTATATTTGGGAGTGATACATTCAGTAGTCACAATATAAAAAGTCAAGCAATACACATAAAGCAAAAGTCCTTCCAGTTACCTTCACCCAATCATGCATCCTTTCCAGTGTCAGTCTCCATCCCAGTTATGTGTGTACCAGGTTAACCTCTTTCAAGACCTTTGGAACATATGTATGTGTATTTGGAGGTACATAAAGAACCACTTTACATGCCCATTTCAGTGCACAAAGTGCAAATGTAACTTGAAAACAATCCGTGCCTGTATTTTTAACTCTGTAATAGGTAACAGGAATAAAATAAAACCATCAGATTATAGAGAAATGAAGAAGTAGATATCTAAGATTATTGGAAAATCTTGTAGCATTGGACAAGTTAGTCACAATGTTTTTTGTTGCCAAACTTTTATTAACATAATTTTCAGAAATTTAAAATAGATTCAAGAAAGGGTTTTCTAGGGACTGTTTATTTTAGATTTCACAGAATAGAAAACTTAGTGGATTTTATCAGCACATCTGGCCAGATGTTCAATGAAAGGTGGGCAGTACCAAGTATTAATATCAAAATTTATATGAGGCAAATATATACTTGTATAATACAGAGCATTCAATTATGTATCAAAGCACATTGAGACCACTTGTGGACACATTTCATATAAATATTTCTTTTGCTCTGAATTTTAGTTATCTGGTAATCTCCTTACAGAGAATTAGCTAAATTTCTTTTGTAAATTACTTCTGAAATTATTGATGATCAGCTTTGTGACTCATACTTGTTCTATGAAGAAATGTACTTACCTATAGCTCATTTTATGTGAGGAAGATATATCCTTACAACATTATTTAAATTGTTTCTATTGCATAATTATTGGACAACAGCAATTTATTTAAGATTACATTATTGTGATTCAAATGTTAGGCTATTAGAAGGTGATACTAGAGTTAGAAATTCCAAAATGCACAGCATAAGGGATCGCATTCTACTTATAAGATGCTTAACGTTTAAACATAGGGCTTTTCTTCCCATATTCTTCCTAATGTAAAAATAAACTAAATTTTTATTCTGGTAAAATAATTTCATTTTCCTTTAGTGATAAAAGAGTCATAAAATACAACCTCATTCTTCTTTTTTTCGATCTTATCATTTTCATATACATTAATTTAAGAAGAAAAGAAGAATTAATTTTGTCTTCAATACAAATTTTACCTTTCCCTTTGGCTAGTTATATACACACCAAACCTCAAGACATGGAGGAGTTTGTGCTCAAATTAAAATGTGAGGGATTTATTTCCTACTCTTCCATTATGATGATCCTCTTCTTGTTTGTTTTCACAGCTATCTATGAGCAATCCTGTGAAGCTTATAAACACAGAGGAAATACCTCAGGGTTTTACTACATAGATCCCGACGGGAGCGGGCCTCTGGAACCATTTCCGCTCTATTGCAACATGACTGGTAAGCTAATCAACTTTCATTTAATAGTTAATTCTGCATGAACGCTTTAAATATACAAAATTATAACAAATTGAGTGGGAAGCTGATCTAATTTTGCAACCTGATTAAAATGTATATTGTTCAGTAAAGAAACTGAACATCAATCTTTAAAACATTAGTTGAGGGGTAATGATATAAAATATTGTCATTTTCTATGCATGTGTTATCTGTGTAGAATGTCTAATCACAAATGTTTTCTATTATGTCCTAAAACAAAACAGACTTCGGTAGAGTAAATTGATATACATGAAAGCTTTGAAAAATATTTACTTTTTAAATGTGTGTAAACGTGGAGTTTCTATTCTAGAATTGTGTACTTACACAGATGCACATAGATATTAACAGTCATGGAAGTCGTGTTTGATAAAATTCAATATCCATTCATGATAAAAAGAAAACATACATTACCAATAGAATGGAATTCCTTTAATTTGGTAGAGTACCCACAAACCTTACGGCATATGTAAATTTATAGTGAAATGTTGTAAGCTTTTTCCTGTTATGAGCATTAGTATCTTTCATACTTCATTGAGTTGGAGGTCCCAGCTACTGCAATGATGTGAGGGGACAAGGTAGAAAATATGAATATTGGAAAGAAAGACCTACAATTTTTGTTATTTGTGTGTGCCCAGATTATGTATGAGAATTAAGTACGGAGATTCCTCAAAAAAGTAAAACTAAAAACTCCATTTGGCCCAGCTATTCTCTTCTAGGTATTTTATCAAAAGAGTTAAAGATATCATATTACACTGATACATGCATAACCACATTTATAGCAGCACAGTTCATTATAGCTAAATCTTCGAAGTGGCCTATATGTCCATCAACAGATGAATGGATATAGAAAATGTGGACTTTACACATCATGGAATATTACTTTGACATAAAGAAAGATAAACTTGAGTCATTTGTAGGAAAGTGGATACACCTTGAGACCATAATGTTAAGTGAAATAAATTGAACATGCAAACATAAATATTTCATAGTTTCTCTTATATGAGATCAGGAGAAGGAAAGGGGGAAGGGGAAGGGGAAGGGAAAAAGGATGAAAAAGGAATTAAGATGTATTGTGTACATGTACCAGCTTCGCACAAGAATATAAACATTATGTACTGCAAACATTTTTTAAATAAAAAGTTTAAAAAGAATATTCTAAATGATCTACAGTAAACTACCATCATTTTGGATTATCACTGGATACAAATTTAATACAAAATTAATTTTGTTTCTATATGCCACCAGTAAGCAATTAGAAAATGACATTTTAGAACATTGCATTTCAGCAGCATCAAAAATCTCAGACACATGTAATGCATGTAGTGAAATATATGCAAATCTTCTACACTGATAAGCACAAAACACTTCTGAAATTCATTAGAATCATATATAAATTGAGTAACATAAATTTGTCATTAATTAGAAAAGGCAACACTCTATAGCAAGAATTCTTCCAAACTTGCTATTGATTTAATACAAGCCAAAATTAAAATCCAGTGGAATGTTTGTAGATTGGTGTGATTATTTTGGTGAAAATGGGTAACACATTCTAAAATATATGAGCAAATATAAAGGGACAAGAACCAAGTCAGTGTTGAAGAACAGAGTTAAAGGATTCAACTCTATCAGATTTAAAGGCATTATACTCAGGCTAAGCAGTATGTGGTTGGTAACAAAATAAGTAACTATAATACAGAAAAAAAATCTATAAACAGATTCACTCATATATGGCTAACTGATTTTTTAGTCAAGATGATGTTGATGTGCAGTGAAAGAAAGATGATTTTTTCAACCAGTGGTACCAGGGAAATGGATTGTAAAAATCAAGAAAACGTCATCTGTTCGTTTTCAAACCCGAATAGTGAATTCTACATGCACTATGCTGTCCAGTGGCATAGTCACTTGCAACAAGTACCTATTTAAATTTGAATTTAATTAAAATTAAATGAATTTGAATACATTTTAAAATTCAAACTTAAGTCATTTAATCAAAATAAGATTAAATGAAACATGGAGTTCCTCGCTCCCCTTGGCCCCATTTTAACTGCTCAGTAGCTTCCTGTGGCTAGTAAGGACTATGCTATTGACTGTCACTGGTGTAGAACATTTCCATCATTGCAGAAAGTTACTTTGGACTGTGCTGTGTTCGGGAGTCCAAGTTTTATGGAGCAAAATAAAAAGAAAAGGGCAGTATTAAATTGAGGCAGGCATTGTGGTAGAGGAGGATTTGCTATTTAGAATGCAGCAGCGACTAGCTGGAGAAAGAAAGTTCCAGGCAGAGGCAGTAGCGAAAGCTAACTCCTGAGACAGGCGATCTTGTCAGATGTGCTCAGAAAACAGCAACGAATCCAGAGGAGCTGGAGTTAGGCAAGACACTGGGGAGCAGTAACGCAGGAGGAGTCAACAGGGAGGGTGCAGCGGGGAACAGTCATGCGCTCTCACAACGGTGTGGTGAGGTTTTTGGTGTTTTGCTTTGTATGAGGTGAGAAGACCTTGGAGAGTTTTAAGCAATGATAGTGGTGCGATCCGACTGCCTTTAATAGGATCACAGCGGTCCCCGTGCTGGGAAAGGCCTATCCAGGAGCAGCGGTACAGAGGAATTAGGAGACTGCACACACAGAATAGGAGTTAGAAAAGCTGTTAGGAAACTCCTTCAGGTAATGCAAGAGTCCAGGAAACAGCTGGTGATGGTGGCTTCTTGCCCTGAATAGTGTCAGTGCACATGGGGAAGGAAATTAGAGCTGTGCCCTGAAATAGTTGTAAGATGTGAGAAAATACCCTGGTTTTTGGCCTGGCCAACCAGAGGGTTTGGATTGCTATTATTTAAGGTGTGATCAGAAAAGGCCTGAGGGGAAAGGTCAGAAACGTGTTTTGTGCATTTTGAGTTGGGGACGTGTGTGGCACATTCAAGTGTGATACTAGGGATGCAGCTGAATATGGGACAACGCTTCCTTCACGCTCGTATGGAATTCTAAAGAGCACAGAGTGGTGGTAAAACCTGGGCCACTGATATTTTCTTTTTTCAGGATGAGGGTTATTATAGAATGTATCTAGAGATTTTCATAGAATGCAACTTGGCAGCTTTATTAACACAACCATTGAGGAAACTGTACCAGAGACCAAAGCAAGCTAAAACATTCCGTGTTCCCACACGCTTGTCTTCTAATGAGGCTCCCCAGCCTGTATGATATGAACTCCCAGACAGCACCCTGGGCACTTCTGCTTCAGTGGCAAGGTGGGCACTGGAGCCAGTGTTTTAGCTACTCTTCCTGGAGGATTTCGGTGTGTAAACTGGTTTGAAATTGCCGTTTCTTCGCATTTTGTGTGCACACATGTCTCTATTAAGTATAATAAATTGAAAAGACTTCACACAGAAAAAAGGAAAGCTTTGTCAATGTAAGATAGGAATTCAAATGTAAAAAATTCCTATCCAGATAGGTTGGATATGAGTGAGATTTAATAATATGCCACCAAAAAAGTATGAGTTCTGTGCTGCCAAAATATATGTCTCAAGTTATTCATATACACATGTAATATAAAGTTTTGATTTAAAAATTAGATAGCTCTAAGTTGATATGCATCCCTAGTCTTTGAAACTTTAAGAAACACACACACACACACACAAAGCCAATTCTCCTTATTTGCAGCGGTTATGTTCTATAAAGTCTCTGTGGACACTGGATTAGCAGATACTAAACCATGGGTCTTCAGGGAAAATACAGTGAGATTAGGTCACCGAGCACCACTCGTGATGGTATTCTCATCTGTCAATAAATACTTCATCTTGCTTTATGTGGAATTCAGTTTAAAGACACTTTATTTAACACACATACACACATGCCCACGTGACTCATTGACACTGAACTCATCACCAAGAGCCTTGTGAGTCACCCCTGAACAATGCTTGTGAGATGCACATCACTCCCTTTAATACTTAGGACACCCAACAACACCTGAGCAGTATCAGATGTCCGTTTTAGACAACAAAAACATCAATCTGAAGCACAAAACTGTGAAAAGCGTGTTAGAAAACAGACCACAGATAGGACATTGGTTTACAAATTGAGAGTTGAAACAAGAGACATGGCACCCACTTGTTCAGCTTCAGCTGGGATCGTGTATATTGGATACACATATTTTTTGCTGCTCTGTGCCTGTCTGCAAATGACTGCAAAAATGTTGGTGTTAAAATACGTTTTAGCAAGTAGGCAAATTCATGAATGATGAGGGCCGACTGTCTTTCTGTCTGTCTCTTGTATTTACTATGGGCAATAATTCAGTAATATATTGGCCCTGTATAAATTACTGAATTACATCTCCAAGATATTAAGGGCAGAGACACAGATATTCTCAGGGATGGGGCACGTATCTGGAAGCTCCGGAACACAAGTGACAGGCCCAGAGGATACAAACTTTAGGAGTTACAGCTTCAAACTCTCCTCATGTGTTGGGTTTTGCAAATGAGGTAACTCAGACACTGGTTGTGGAGGGACAGCAGGCTAAAAATATGAGAGGGGATAGATAGATCAAGAAATACATCTGTAGTCTCTTTTCTCACTGCCCGCAGGGTTTTCCACTAGAAAGGCTACCTTCTATCCAGGTCTCATTGCTTGTATCTTCTAGTTATCCAAATCAGTATAGCAATTGCGAAACCAAGACAAAAATGCCAAATCAGCAACTTGCCAATGTGTAATCTATATTAAAAAACTAAGTCTAGGGGCTGGGGATTTAGCTCAGTGGTTAGAGTGCTTGCCTGGCAAGCGCAAGGCCCTGAGTTCAATCCTCAGCACCAAAACAAAACAAAACAAAACAAAAAAAAAAACAAAAAACTAAGTCTAGAATTTGGGTCTTTCAAATGATTTTGAATGGATTAAACATCTCTAAGCATTACAAGCTAAACAGTATAAACAAAAAAAAACTCTATTTTGAATGGATATTCTCCCAAACTATGCTAAAGACTGAAATTTCTTTGTGAATAGAGTATTCTAAATAGAATTTAAAAATACTTAGGATAAGATGAATCCCAGTGGTTGTCCTCATTGAGATGCAGAGGGTTGTTTTCTTCTACACTAAACACACTGCTTTTTCTGAAATAAAATGGTTTTATGTTCAAGAAGTTTTTCATCATCAAACAATGCATTGGAAGGACAGTTGTTTCAGCGGGGAGAAACTGATGAGCAACGGAACAATGGCTTTAAAATTAAGGGCACATGGGAATTCTATGTGTCCAACTTACCACTTCCCAGAGCACCATTACTGAGATTCCCGGGTTTCATTTCCCTGACTCAGTAAGGTTAGAGACCAAGGTCCAAGTCTCTTATGCTAGAATCACATGGGGTGTTTGTTAATAATGCAGAGTAATTATTTTTACTTTAGAGATTTTGATATTAAAGGCTTCTTTATAGCTGAGACGTTAACAATTAACTGTCAGTATTCAGATGTATCCATGTGGTTTACTCCAGAATATTCACTCTTCTTGCCTTTCATCCCTCCTGCTCTCTTTAATGCAACTCTTCCACCTGTTCTTCAGGTCTTTATCACATCTATCACCCTCAGCTATTAAATAGGAAGCGCCACAGCTTTGCAACTAACTGTGTTGCTTAAACAGCATGTTTTTTTTCTTTACACTGTTATCACACTAAAAAATAGCAGCCAGCCTAAGGTAAATCAAGTTCTTAATTACTCAGTAGCTTTATTTACAATTCATATTATTAGAAGTCTCTTCAGGGAGAGACATCGGTAAGCCCAAATTACCATCCTATTTTTTAAATTTCATAGATTTTTCTGTCTGTTTCAGCAATCTCTTCTTATTCGTTTCCCTGTGTCTACTTAACCCACAACTCTTGTTGCATTTAGGAAAGGATAATTTTCAAGAAAGCAAAACCATGACTCTCATACAGATATGAAAGTAAGTGCTTAAAAACATATTTTAGAATGAAGAAATTGGTAAGCTGTTAAAGCCAGTTCAAAGGAGAATCCAAAGAACAGATGCATGGATGCACAAGGACTATTGGAAAAGTGTGCAAAGGAGTGGAGAGCTGGCTCCCTCCACAGTGGAGGCAGGAAGTCAGTAGGACCTCTACCACGTAGAAGCTGCTTGCTTCCACACAAAAATTACTAATAACTCGTAGGGAACAAACGCTTTTCTTTCTAATCAAAAACGAAAAACCTACGAAACAGAACTGCAAGCAAACAAAAACTAAAAAAACCTCAAACAATCCTACTTACCTTTAGCCAATTTAGGTTAAAGGATGACTAAATTTGAATGTATTTTGGAAGTTAAAGATAGTAAATTCTCTAGGGAGATTCAAGGGCTTATCTCCCGCAGATGTGCTGCCTACTTTCTAAGAGTAATAAAAACCTAAAGCTCTCTCCTCAGAGCAGATTTGTTACCCTCCAGAGTGGAAGTCTCTCCTTGACTCTATCATGGGAGGAGGTGCAGCAGTCACCACCGGCCAGCTCCAAGCCTCCCAAAGTTGGCTGCCTCTCTTGGGGTGCGAGGGCAGCATGCGGTATTGGGTGTGCCTGGCATGAATGCACCGACTCATGGGAAATTGTGCCATGAGGAATCCATGCTACTGAGATTCCCCAGGAATAAATAGGCTCTGGTCCAAAGCCCCTGTTCTTGTTAGGATAGGTAAGTAGGTAGATAAAAAGAAGGGTAGATACACAGTACCAGGGAGATATTATCTGTTTATGAAACAGGGTGACTTGTTAAATTACATGTAGAGTAACATCTCATTCCCCACACATTTTTCAGACTTTACTTCACAGTCCTATCAGTGACCTACAATTTACAGTTGTAAAACAACTCGGTGTCAATGAAAGTTTCACAGTCCCATGGATCAGAAACTGATAACCTGGGAGTTATGCTGGCAACTGGACTCCACATTGTTTTTATTGATTTGTTTGTTTATTCCTTCGTTGCTCCCACATGTGTCTTCTGTGTGTTGTGTCATAATCTGCTGGGTGTGGTGGCACACATCTGTTCTCAGTTCTCCCAGAACTCTGGGAGACTGAGGCAGGAGGGTTGAAGTTCATACCTAGACTGGGCAACTCAGTGACTTAGCAAGGCCCTGTTTCAAAATTCAAAAAAAAAAATTGAGGAAAGGACTGGAGATTTAGTGTAGCGTGAAGGCCCTGGGTCCAGTCACAGTACCACACACACACACACACACACACACAACATAGTCAGAAACTATCTCATAGTGAGAGAAATAAAATAAATTGCAAAATATTATATTACAAATTATAATGAAGTCTATGGCTTCCATGATTATTATTTCTAAATAGATGTTTACAGATATCTGAGTGAACACAAGCCAGTCTGAAAGAACAGGAGACTCTCGGCTGCGAACTTCCAGACATTTCCTCATTAATCCCACACAAGGGAGGGCAACCTGCAAGGCACCTGCTTCCGTTGCTCAGAATCTACTGTGATGATTTCATGGTATCTGCCTTGCTTTGGAAATCCAGAAGGTCTGACAGGCATGGCATCCTTTTAACTTTGTAGCATTTTTAATTAGAAAATAAAATTGCTTCAAGAAACTGTCATGATATTGAAATATGTCAGAATTTCCAAAGGAAACACTTATATCAGCTGCCCTTTAACATTTGCCACGCACTGTGGCCTTGAGTTTCTTACTATACCTTGAAAACCCTTTAGAATCCCACCTGTGTTCATTGTGACCCAAGAATGCTACACTATAGAGAAGTTCCTCTCGGTGTGACCCAAAAGGCTTCGAGCTGGCTTATTGTCATGCTCCTTTGGCAGCTACTCGTGCACACCACTGATTCGCCACGAGAAAGGGTGAGTGGTTCTGCGGAACAATACAAGCCCAGTCCAGCAAAAGCCAGGCTGACGGATTTGCCTGCTCAATAATAACCTTGAACTTCGAACAGCCACGGCTGGATTGGCTAGAACGAGAGCATTTCCGACCTACTTTGTTGTGGGGTCCTGCCAATTTATTTTCCAAATTTGGCGATCAAGGCTCAGATTTTTCTTGACTTTCCTAAGGGCACAGATTCGTGCCAGGTCTGCAATCACATCTTCTGATGGCCTCTACCCTGTCCTGCTGGCCACCCATAATTGATTCCATTAGCTTCTAGATCATGTCCTCTTTGAGAAAAGCATCCTACCGATAAAGCTCTAGGGCAGTGATGGAGGGATGGCGAACATTTTAGAGCCTTCAATGACACAAACAGCCTGCTGCAACATGCGTACTGTAGGTTCCCCACTACTGCTCTGGGGTGAACCAGAATGCAGGGGGAAATAAAAGTATCGCCTCGTTTCCCAGAAAAGTGACGATCCACATACAGAAAGCAGTAGGGCCTCCCTCTCTCCTATAGCTGAACTCTCCATCCTGATGACGGTAAGAGGGTGGGAGGGAACATTTTCAAAGTCAACCCCCTTACCTTGTTTACATTGTCGAGTCCTGTGAATGTGTTAGTTAAAAGGAAAAGAAAAGCTCTATCAGTTATTACTGGTTTCTTCCAGTGTGGACTATTCCTCTGTACCACCGAAGAGTTGTGATTTAACAGCACATAAGTAGGAGAGTTTTGACAATTCCAAATCTGTTTTTTACTTATTAAATCAGAGGCCTTTTGATTAATCTGTTCCTGTGCCTGCATATACTGCAGCAAATATAGCATGAAAAGGGAAAGCCAAGGACAGGTACAAATACATGCAACCTCTGTTACAAACACTGTGGGGTTGGAATTTCTTCTCAATTATTTTGCTAATCGCTATGCTAGAAATGTTTACAGACATTCAGGTACCAATAGTAAAAGCTCTTTATTTTCAGTGTTAGTTGAGTTGCTTATACTCTATCGGATATGTTCCTTTCTAAAGAGTAACTTCCCACTACATTGCCAGTCTGTACAGATCACGTGGTACTAAAATGAATATTTGAACATTTTATTTAAAAAGAAATAGATGTATACCCGTAATTAAATGTTGACTAAAGATCTATGTATGTATGTATGTATGTATGTATCTATCTATCTATCTATGTCTGACTTTCTTTTTGCTGGTAACATGAATAATTTTTAAGAATAAAAAAGTCATTGCTTACATCACGTAATACAAAATATTTCACCATTTATAGCATGCACCTTTTCTCACATCATAACATTACTGAATTCTGGTTACATCAACAATCAATAATGTTTTGCAATTATAATAGGTAACATTTTTCTCTCTTGAAGGAAAATAAAATAATGATGTATCTTCTTAAAAAGATAAAATACCAGATTTGATGAAATGTATCACAAAAATATAATAATCAGATTTTCCAACAGTTTTCATTAGAAATATTGTCTTGCTAAATAAAGGGAAAAGGGAAAATAAAATCACTGTAAATGCATGGTGATGGTAAACATTTCAGGGAAAAGAGTTGCTTTACTATAATTTAAAATTTTTGAGAATCCATTTGTGTTGAATCTACTTCTCAGAGAGGTTAGATGACTAGAAAAATTTGACTCAGATAAAAGGTGATTTTGATTTTCTTTATTTATTTTAACTTTTGCAGACTAGTGATGGTCTCCTCTCTTTCTTCCCCCATTTCTGCATACAAGAAACTGCATGGACCATCATACAGCACAACGGCTCTGACTTAACCAGAGTCAGAAATACTCATCCAGAGAACCCACATGCTGGGTTTTTCAAGTACAAGGCCAGCATGGAGCAACTCCAGGCCACAATTAACCGTGCGGAGCACTGCGAACAGGAGCTTGCTTACTTCTGCAAGAAGTCACGGCTTGCAAATCAGCAAGGTGAGTAAACTAAGGCATCTGTCCTGCTGCCCACGGCGCACAGTGTGCTCGCTCAGCCAGCTCTGGAGGATTTCAGCTCCGCCGAGGTGCTGAGGGACTGCGTGCTTAACAAACATGTCACAGTCTGGAAGTCGCAGAGATGCTTTTGCCTGGAGAAAAGAACAAGGTCAATTTGCATTGAGCTTTGTTCAAAGCCTTGATTGCTTTCAGAGTCTCCTCCCAGCCTTAATGGGGTAACTGTACAGTGAGGCTCATTCTGATCCTCTGCGAATGCTCAGTGTTTATCCTTTTAAAGGGCAAGTGACACCTGAGCTTCATTTTATCATGAAAAAGAGCTAATACAAATATGACTTCATTTTCTGAAAGTGACTGTTCTGTGTGACTCTTTTTCATGAATTGTTGACAGTTAGCCTGTGGGCATAATTGAAAATTAGAAAAGGCTGCTGCTGGAAACGGTTGATTCAGTAGCTCAAGAAGGAATCAGAAAAGCAGTTTTTTGTGATATTGGGGATCCAAACCAGAGGCGTTCTACTACTGAGGTACATCCTCATCTCTTCATATTTTTATTTTGAGACAGTCTCCCTGACTTGTCTAAGCTGGCCTTGAAGTTGCAGTTCTTCTGCTTCAGTGTCCCAAGTAGCTAAAATGACGTGCGTGCGTGTGCCACTGCAGCTGGTGAGAAAATAAAAGAACCATCTTAGTCCTTTCTCTTATTCTCTAAAGAACAAATCTCCTAAATTCTGGTTTGGGGTTTATATTTCTCTCCCTGTAGAATGTCTTTGAGGTCAGGATGTCTCAGATCCCTCCACTTCTGTGGTAGAGCAGACTCGGATGACCTTGTGCTTGGGCACGAGCTTTCTCACTGGCTGCCCAGCTCGCCATTGTTCCCTGTCTTCTAACCTTACAACGTGTGACCCAGAATACTAATCTTTACGAAGGAAGTTAACCGTTAAGTTGTGTGGTATTTTACTGCTTAATGGTTGTGTGTCACAACACTCCTCCATTGAAGAAGCTCTCCTGCCTCTCGTTGCTAGCTTGTCCAGGGCAGACCTTCTGTCTGGATCCAGGACTGCGGGGTCTGCCCCGACCCTGCTGACGCAGCCTTCATTCTGTCCCAGCACACTGCTGTCTAGCGGTGATGTTGGGGTGTGTTTTTGTTGAGAGATTAGAGAAAATTCTAAGACACCTATACAATGAAACTATTTCATTAATGTTCATTCCTGGTTTTATCCAGGTCTAGGACTGCAGTTCCAGACAGAACAATCAGAATTATTTTAAAAATGTGATTCATATGACTATCATGTCATATGTCTCATCCATAATATTCTCCATTCACTTAGTACTAGATTATTTTCTCCCGTCCACCTGAGTTTCCGCCCACCCCTTTCCCTGCAGAATATTCTCATTTGGTCTTTTATCTTTCTCATCCCATCTTGCTTGGTCCATCTCAAATCTCATCTGCCCCTAAAAATTCAGTCCTAATTGTGAATCAGGATTAGGCGGTAGCAGTGCAAAAATTATAAGGTTTATAGGTGGGGAGAGAGCTGACTTCAGGTTCCAGGTCACTTGTTCTCTAGATATGGAACTTAGATGACTCTTTGATTCATCAACTGAGTGAATGGGTCGATCATTAATCTCTGTCTCTGTCTTCTCCCCTCTGAATTGGTGCCAGTAATGCCAACCTCCTAGGGCTGTGGTGATGGTTGGATAGTGTAACTCAAACAGAGTGTATATGTGAGCTCCTCTCATTTTAGCTGTCCAGAGCATTGTAATTATAGTTAACGTACCCAGCTCAGTGTGGAACTGATTATTCATTGTTGCTGAATATTTATCTTCTTCTGCTCGGCGTGATCCTCACCATATCCATCTTTGTTGTCATAAATGGCAGGATTTTCTTTTTTTTTTTTTTAAAGCTGAACAGTTTTCTGTTGTATATATATATATATATATATATATATCAAATGTTTTTTTATCCATTCATCAGTGGACATTTAAGTTCTATCTATATTTTGCCTATTGTGAATAATGCTGCAATAATTATGGGAATCATTTTGAGTAATGGAAGACTTTATGCTGAGTGAAATAAACAAAACTTAGACAAATACTCTATCATCTTGTTTATAAGTGAAATCTAAAAAAGTTGGACTCATGGAAATAGAGAGTAAAAGAGTGGCTACTGGGTGCTGGAGGTGGGGGAGTGTGAAGATGTTGGCCAAACAGCGCAAACTTGCAGTTATAGTTAATACTAGCGTATTGGAATAATAGTGTAGATCTTAATTCTTCATACCATACACACACACACACACACACACACACACACACACACAGTAGCCATGTGAAGTGATGGATGAATTGGCTTGACTGTAGTAATAATCGTTTCACAATATATACACATATCAAAGCATCGTGCAGCACACTTTGAATATATACAATTGTTATTTGTCAACTCTATCTAAATAAAGCTGAAAATTGAGGCAGAAAGAAAGTCATCAAAGTTACAGATGAGCCAAATGCTAATAGAACCAGAAAACAAAATCATCAAAGAAATAGGGAGAAAATACCACACAAATTAAAGTGATGATGAACATGAAAGAATATCACCCTTGGGCCCGGTGGTGCTCTTGAACCTCCTAAGCACTCTGAGGCAGGCTTGAGAACTGTGGAACAGGATCATGGTAGTGTTAGGTACAGAGGTTTCCTCAGGTTGATGACCCTCGCGCTCCTACGGGATGGGAGGCACAAGTAGAGAGACTGAAGGAGAAAATGATTTAGATTCTGTGGTTGCAATAAGAAATATAAGGCAGAAGAACAGAGAGGTGATATTAAATTTAGAGTTTCAGATCTCAGTATGTTAGCAGTTTCAAATGACAACGAGACCATTACTCTAGATAAATAAAGTGGAATGTTATGAACTTATGTTTTAATCAGCTAAGGCTCTGGGCCTCCGCACAGTGGAAAGAGGATTATTGGGACTCTTCAAGTCAGTCAGGGTTTTAAAAATGGGAGATGGAATGTTCTAATTGATCACTGGTATTTTTTAATTTTAATCTTATATTTTTATTTCTCATGACTTTTGAAATTCAATTTCATAAGTTATTTACATTGTTTAGTACTCTTTAGAAAGTCTTGCATGTACCCAAGATGATTAAAATAGTCAATTATTTTTACTTTATAAGGAAGATAGGAAATTTAAATGAGAAAATATGATTTCATATTTAGGAACAACAATTTCTCTATATGAACATATGCAGTGTGATCAAAAACTAGGTTGAATATTTACATTTTATTTTAAAAAATTGTTATATATAGTAAGAGACACATTGACATTAATCTCGCTTAAAATGCCCTCTCTCACTTCTAATACACTTAGCCATTTTTCTTGCCACTCTTTCAGGCAGCGCTGGAAGTGCTCTTTGTTGGGTGTCTGAGTTGCGCTGTCTCTGTGTCCTGAATTATTTCATATGTTTACCTTTCATGGTCATTTTGACTTTAGGGAAGAGCCAGAAGTTGTAGTTTCAGGTCTGGTGAATAGGTGGATGAAGATACATTGCAATGTTTCACACATTTGATTAATGAGAGATGACTGAAAAATACAGTGATGTTGAAATAACAATATTTATTACAGTAAAAAACAATTGCCATTAATTCCCCTCAAGATAGTCAAAATATCTCCCTTCCTTTGAAGGCCCTTATCCCGTCATCCTTGGTAATGTGTCCTCTACTGTGATTTAAAAAAAAAAAATTAATCATGCACTGTGTTTTTGATCACCCATTGTAATGCTTTTAACTGTGTGTTAATATATATCTGGTAAATTTTTCAAGTAAACTCGACCTTTTGGTAATGAGTTAATCATGCAAATAGAAATATGAAAACTCAGTATTAATAGTTTTATGTATAACTCAAGCTTCCAACACGCTTTGTATTCTTTTTCTTTCTTTTTTTCTTTACATGGCTGGAGAGCCTGTCTAGTGATGTGAGGAGGGAGATTGTCAGCATTAGCAAGAGTATCTAATAGTAAGTTAAAATGAACATTGACACTTGTACATAAGAGGAAAATTAGTAAAAGAATCAGATTCTCAGTGGGACTGATGGTGGCAACTTAAAGGTTAGAAAGTCAACACGAAAAATGATCACACACCTCTGAGGGGCTGATGGGTCTGACGTTGCTCGCAGTCTTCTCGTGCTCTGATGCGTGAATGTCTGTGATTTTTTTTCTCTGCATTTTTCCCCAAGACAGATCACCTACTTGCCTCCATTCCTTTTCTGCAAATCCTTGCCTAAATGTTCCGTCTATTCTTTGCTTGAGTTCCTTGGCATCGTGTCTAGTTTTAACTCTGAGAAGGAGCCAGTAACTGAACATTCGTCATAGAAAAAGATGCATTTGGCTAAGGGAAACTTTTTTTAAGTGTAATATTTGCTTGAGGCATGAAGATCTTTCAGTGTTCTTTCTGTAGCCTCCAAATAAATAGCCAGGCCTTTAAGTGGAGGAGAAACACAGGCCTCCAAATAAATCTTCGATCATGAAGAGGGAATACCATGCTGGGCCTAATGTTTAATCGGCAGCTAGTACAATTTTAATCTATAAATAAAGGAGAAAAATCAATGTTTTTATGTAACATTCCATAATGTTTTAATGGGGCATTTCATAATTTTAAATCAATTTGACTTTGTTATGTTAATTATTGTGTTTTATATTTTGATGCCAACTTGTTTCAGAAACTATTTTTAAAGAAATTGCGTATATGAAAGGCTGTCAATACATTTTTTAAAGATGGCGCTTAAATTAAATTGGAATTGCTGGTTTCTTCCCTGCTTAGAAAAATGTATCTGAAGCTAAATGATGATAAATTATTTTGAAAAAAGTCATCAGTAAATGCCATCAATTACAGCATTCAGTATATCTTTATATCATATTAATCTTTATTCTTGTTAATGATTTAAGAAGAAAGGTCTCCGTACTGGCGGGAAGCAGATGTTCTATTTCTCACATCTGTCTTTCAGATGGAACCCCTCTGAGCTGGTGGGTTGGAAGAACCAACGAAATACAAACTTACTGGGGAGGTTCTGTGCCTGACACTCAGACATGCGCTTGTGGCTTGGAGGGGAACTGCGTTGATGATCAGTTTCACTGCAACTGCAATGCTGACCGGAGTGAATGGTGATCTCTCATAATTTCCTTTTTCAAGATAAAATGTATTTTCTTAAATTAATCACTCAATATAAGTATACCAAGTTATGCAATGCAGAAACGGATGAAGGTACTTTTTGAAGGAATGTGGTACAGTTTAATCCTGACTGTTAAGTTCAAAGCCTTTTTGAGTTTTTTTTAAATTGACTGTAAATCATGTCCATCTCATTTGCATAGTAGGAGAAAATAGAAACATCTGTTACATGCAAGTCACTTATCATTCTCTCTACAACAATGTATAATTAGGTATTTTCTTGTTTTCAGAATATATTTAAAAGCAATTATCAAAGCATAATTCACCAATAATCCGTGAAGGCTGTGACTTAACTATGTACCTGTAATACAAAAATGAAATCCCCAAGGAGCGAAAACTAAATTCAGAAGCTTTATAACATATATTATATCCTTAGTATTACAACAATTCCTGGATATTTCAGGAGAAGAGTAAACTTTGCTCTAATGTTGAAAAATTAAAAGAAGTTATGGGGGACACTGAGGAAAAAAGTAGCAGGCAAAAACTTTAAAGCAACTATTATTGATATGTTTAAAGTCTTAAAGGTAAAAATAATTATAAGTGAAGAAGGAATTTTAAACAAATACATGAGAACTATATTAGACAACAAATTATAAATTTTAGAATATCGAGGTACAACATTTGAAATGAAAAATTCTAATTGAAATTCTCTAGGCTAAAGAAAAATAATGTCAGATGAAAATTCAGATATTCAAAACAGATATCAAGGCTCTGGAAATTGTAACTATGTTGATAAATGTAAAAACTCAGTGCTTAAGTTGTTTGTTTAAATTACAAATATAAAATTCACTATTTAATTGTATTTACATAGTTTATAATAGAGGCATTTAAATACATGATAACAGTAGCGTAAAAAACAAGTATGTGAGTAAGAGGGTATTGAATAAATTAACCAACAGCAAACCTCTGACATTTTATATTGTTAGACAACATAAAATATAAGTAGGCCATGATAAATAAAGGATGCATTTTGTAATTCATGAAGTGAACATTAAAATACAGTGAACAAAAAAAAGAACAAAAAAATCCCTTAAAAAATACAATGAACAGAGTTTTAGCTAAAGAGTGAATAGAGAAAAAATAAGGTTGAACACAAAACAACGTGAAGCAGACCAACACGAGGCAGCCATGAGGGAACAGAAATACAACAAATCACCTGAGAAAAACCAACAAACAGGAAAATACTAGCCCTAAGTGCCCAGGATCACTCATTACACTAAATCTTAATGAATTAACCATTTCAGTCAACAGGCAGATGGGGTGGTCCACTGAATTTAAAATCTGAACTATATTCTAAATTTAAATTATTTTGTATCTAATTCATATTGTATATCCTATATTTTAATGTCTGCAATAAACATTAAGATGTTAAAATTTTATATGCTCAAATGAGCAATTGGATGCATACTCTTTGGTAAATGTTCATATTTAGTTTAGAACATCTTGGTTTTCAACTGTAGGGAGAATCATTTAGAATTACATTAATCAGAATAATTTTAAGAATTGTGTTGTTTGCTACCTTTTGTTTTTAGGACCAACGACACTGGATTCCTTTCTTATAAAGAACATCTGCCAGTTATTAAGATAGTGATCGCAGACACAGGCCGGCCCCAGTCAGAAGCGGCCTACAAGCTGGGGCCTCTGCTGTGCCGGGGAGACAGTAAGTGGTTGCAATGATTTGTGAACACGTCTGAGGAAAGCAGGGTCACTTAAGCACTGTGTTTCTATCATAGGACAATTGATCGGACTTCTACTTCTACCCATAAGTAATGTTGGAAATTTTCTTTCAGTCAGTCAACAAACCAGAACCCCAAGAAATGCAAAATCTGTGATAAATTCGGGGATGGCAGATGCTTTTAAGGTTCTGAGAGAAAGAAACCACTGGGGTTTTCAGTTTAATTGGCTCCTCAGTGTGTTCAGACATCCCTAAATTTCCACGTATCATTATCTACATAGGAAAGCCTCAATGCTGTACAAATGTTTAGAATTCATATAAATTTCCTAGTGTTAGGCCTGGGGTAAAATTAAAACATCAATAGAATCAAAAGTCAACTTGATCAAACATATTCTAGCTTTTAATTTGTGTGTGTGTGTGTGTGTGTGTGTGTGTGTGTGTGTTGACTTTAAGCCAATGAGCCATATTGTTTCTTACAGTCAGTGTATTCACATGCTAAGTCAGAATTTTAAAATTCGAACGTTGTTTATAAACACACACACATGTTTTCAGCAGGGAATGAAAGGAGCATATGCGTCCATTCATAGATTGTTAACTTTCCTGAGATCAGTTAGCTTAGAGGTAGGTGGATTAATTATGTGTGCTTTTAATCTTTCCACAACTTAAAAAGAAAATAGGAGAAGTATCTGTTTATACTGAAAGCACACTCTAAAATATAATTTTATTCAGGGGGCTCCACAGAAGGACAGAGGACCTGGCCACTCAGTGGATATAGGGGCCGACACAGCAGAAGCTGCTTAGTTAAAAAGCAGAGATGATAGTGGCCTATAAAAATTATATACACATTGTGTAAAACTGTCTGCAGTTATATGCCGTCTCTGATGCTCATCATCTCTACTTCCTGTCCTGCACAGTCATGCAGTCACATGAAGATGACATAGGATATTTTGTAGAGAGAAAAATTATGTGCAAAGAGACGAGATTATAAAGTCAGGATGCATCCAGGGAGTGTAGTGATTTTTCACGGCTGCAAAGAGTTCTGCACACCATATGCAGCTTTCAGTGTATGCTCTGATCTGGTCTTCCTTGTTCCATTTGCTGCAATCCCTGGGAACCCATCTGCTCTGCCCAGGATCACTACCAAGTCTATCCCTTAAAATTCCTTATCTCCAGACTCCCTGCTGTGAATCTAAGTGCATAACTTCTTCCTTGGAGCAATGATTCTCCTTCCAGAGCAGTCTTCCCACCCCACCTCCACAGTGGCACTGTAGCACTGCATGGAGCCATTTTGGTTGTTGCCCACGGGAGCTGCTGGCCTCTGGGAAGAAAGGCCAGGGAGGCTGCTAAAGATCCTGTGCAAGATGCATGGGCCAGCCCTCCACAGAAGGATCGTCTGCTGTAAATTATCAGTCATGCCGAAGCTGAGAAGCTGGAGCATTCACCCCTTGTGACCATGGACACAGAGAAGAGGGCATCAGCATCAGCATGGAGAACTTACACACAGTGTCCAGTATTTAGAGGCCCATGAATTAATCTCTGACTTATTAATGAAGCAATCATTGAGTATTTGGTCTTCTTGCATCCCAGCTCTATTTTTAGGGTTGAGGCCTCTCTTCACATGAGGTCATAAAGACTATTTTCTACCAGATTTCCTCAGTCAGAAGAGCATTGACTGGAGATTAGTAAACACTCTTTTCTCTATATGGAAAATCTGGACCTTGTAAGGTTCAGTGCCCTTAAATGGACACTGTTTTCCTTCCAAATAAGGTACAGTGGCTAAGAATGGGGCTTATCGATACAGAGTCCTACACAGTGGGCCTTACAGGCAGAGGAATGGTATATGGAGCTTACTGTGAAGCATCAGGACTGGGCACTGAATAATTTAAGGCTGAAAAATAATTTAATCCTCACGCTTCAGTTGAAAGCTTCCAGATAAGTTATAAACCTAAAGACCAGTACAGTGACCTTTGACATAAAACTAGGACTAGTGATGAGGACTCGAACCGTATAGAGAGGGGGACTGGACTCAGAGAAGCAGGGATCAACTAGAGAGGTAAATTCAGTATGATTTAGATGGAAAGTTGAGAATTAGATGTTTGCAAGTGATCTCTGGCTTTCTGATTTGAATGAAATCATTAGTGTTCATTAAAACAAGAGATGTTTGCATTTTCTTAGGAGACCTAAGCATAAAAGAAAGTCTTTTTTTCATTTTCTTACAGAAACTAGAAATGTTGGAAATTTTATATTTAGCCATGTCTTTTTAGGAGAGAAAAGAAACTTTGAGAAAAAGAAAAAATAAATAAGACATGAGTATGAGACCTACTAGTAGCAAATATGTGGTTACCTCTGATTAATTGGTGCTTTCTTTTTTTCCAAATTCTTCCCATTTTGTTTTTTTTTTAATTTTATTTTAATGGTACATTTTAGATGCACATATTGATAACATTCATCATAGGGAATTTGTACCTGTACATGATATATCTTGTTGCTTCTTTTTTTCCCATTTCCCTCCCCTCACCCCCTCCTCCCTCCCTATTTACAAAAGATTTGTTTCCATTTTTTCCTTCCATTTCTTATTCCCATTTTGTTTTTAATATAGACAGGCCTGAAATTTCCTTTAGTGCTGCTATTGTTGATGTCAAAAGTCATAGATAGAAATTGTTAGGGATTTTCTCAAGAGTGCAAAGGACGTGAATGTGAAAGCTAACTTTAAAAATAATGCTACAGATGCAATCTTAGAAAATATTACAGTATTTAATTTATTTATGAATATGGAAATAACTGTTTTTGACATATGAAAAGTAGGTAACAATCCAACATCCTACCTATGATAAAACTAAATATACTAAGAACTAGAGAGAGCTCTTTTTAATTAGTACATTTTTATAGTACATAATGTTTTCATTCCTTGTGCAGAATTGGTACATGTATGTAATACACCTTCGTTCCGTTTTTTAGTCCCCTTTCTCTTTTCTCTGCTCCCTTCATCCATCTCTTGATCCTCTTCCTTTTTTTTGTACATGCTTGCAGTACATAATATTTACATTCCTTGTGGGGAGTTGGTACATGTACTAATACATCTTAATTCTTTTTTAACCATTTCCTGTCCCCTCTCTCCCCTTTCTCTCCACCTTTTGATTTCCTTACCCTTTGAGAAAGATCTAGCTCCTCGCTTCCTATTGCCTGTCTTTTATTTTGCTCTTTATTTCTTTCAGGGCTTCTCATATAAGAGAAACTATGTGATATTTAAGCTCGTGTGTCTGATTTATTTCACTTAACATTATAGTCTTAAGGTGCATCTATTTTCCTATAAATGACAAATTTATCTTTCTTTATGGTAGAGGAGTACTCTGTTGTGTGTAAAAACCACATTTTCTGTATTTATTCATCTGTTGATGGACTTAAAGCCTGCTTCCAAATTTAGCTGTAATGAATTCTCTCTTGACGACATGAAGAACTCTGAAAATCTGATCGTGGATATCTTACTAAAGAGTCAAAGACTGAAGTGCTTTTTTGCTAAGAGTGGTATCAAAGTAGAGACACCTCTTCTTACCGTTTCAGATGAAGAGGATGCTGGTGATCCTAGTACATGGAATATATTGAGAAAAGAAATTTAAGTCATATAGAAGAAACAAAATGTCTCTGTCACTTGGGGACATGATTTTCTAGGTATAAACTCCTAGAGAATTTATAGAATGCAGTGAATTTAGCAAAATCATGGGATACAAAGCCAGTAGGCAAAAGTAAGAACCATTTTTATATGCTCTTAATGCAAAATTGTAAATCAAAACTTAAAAAGTATCTTTTAGAATTGTTTCAACAGGATGGAATATTTGCTGTAAACATAAGTATGTAATGTGAATGAAAAATAATTAACTAAATAAAAGACTGTACTTATAGATTTGAGGGATTGACATTCAAATGTCAGTTTTCCCCAAACTGAAATATAGAGTGGATGCAACCCCAATTGAAATCTAGCAGAATTTGTTCCTTCCTCCCTCCCTCCCTTTCTTTTTTCCTTCCTTTTTTTCCCTTTCTTTGTTAGAAATTGGCATGCTTATTATAAAATGCATTTGGGAAAGCAAAGAAACTAAAACAACTAAAATATTTTGAAAGCTAAATGTTCAAGAAATTATTAACTTGGAGATAGTCTAATGGAATAGAACAGAGAGCCCAGAAATAAACTTACATATTCATTAGGGATTGATTTTTAACAAAACTTCTGGGCAACTCAATGATGAAAGCATAGTCTTTTTCAAGACACAGTGGAGGAATAATCACAATTTATTTGAAAAAGAGAGAGAGAGAGGAAGAGAGAGAGAGAAACTCAACTCCAAATCAGAAACATAAATTAACTCGAGATTCATTATAAATTTAAGTATAAAACCACAAATGATAAAACTTCTCTGAGAAAGTACAGGAGAACATTGTAGTGATTGTGGATTGGACATAGATTTCTTAGATATAATATTAAAAGCACCCTTCATAAAATAAAATTTATGAAAGGTACATTGAGTTTTATCAAAATTAAAATCTGTTTTGAAAATGATACCATATTTCTTTTAAAAATATTATTTTTAAAAGATATATCTGCTTTAAAGATGACTCAAGGAAAAAAGGCATACCCTGAAAGAAAATATTTGGAAAATACATACCTTATGAAGGTTAGCATCCAGAATACAGAAAACTCTCTCTCAGTGTAATAATTAATAATAAAATCAAATTAAAAAATAAGCAAAAGATTTGCACATACCCTTCATCAGAGAAAATATATGGATTTTAGATAAGCACATAAAAAAGATCCTCAACATTGTTAGTCATTTGTGGGATGTAAAATAATAACACATTGAGATACTAATGTACAACTTTTAGGATAGCTTAAATTAAAAAAAAATAATAACAAAAACGGATTATACCAAGTACTATTGAAGACACAGAGCAGCCGGAACCCTCGTCTATAACTATAAAATGGTACACCTCTTTGAAAGATGGTTTGGCAGTTTCTAAAACATTATCTTATAAAGTTCGAATGACCCTACAATCCCCCCTCTTAGGATTTTACTCTAGAACAATGAACACTTGTGTGGTTCATATTGGCATTATTTATAGTTCCTAAAGCTAGAAGATACCTAAATAGGCATCAACTAGGGAATGTCTACAAATTCCATTTTGCTGTCTTCTATCCACAATGCACAATGGAACACTACTGAACAATTACAGGGAGTGAACTGTTGGTACCCACAGCCAAGTTGATCTTGGTTGCACTATGCTGTACAGAAGAATCCAAACTCAAAAGGCAACATGCTTTGAATGATTCCACCTTTAGATTGCTCTGGAAAAGTCAAAATCAGGAACAGGTAAAGGGTCTCTGTTTTACGCCTTCAAAGTGACAAGAATTTTACCATGGGGCTTATGGGAACTTTTGTGAGGTACAGGAAATGTTTTCTACCTTGAGTGTGGTGGTTTTTTTGTGACTTTAATTTGTGAGGCCTATGTACAGAAGACCCAGTTTTACTCTATGTCAATGATTCTTCAATACATCTGACTTTAAAAAAAGCTGAGCAACAATAGGAAAGGTTATGTTTGCTTAACTTTAAAAATTGAGTTATTAAAAAAATACCTGGGCATGGTGACACCTGCCTGTAATCCCAACACTCAAGGACGTTGAGGCAGGACAAGCATATGTTCAAGTCCAGCCCAGGCAATTTAGCAGTTTAGCAAACTTCTACCTCAGACTAAAAAATAAAAAAAAAAAAGGGCTGCAGACATAGCTCAGTGTGGGTGCCCTGGATTCAATCCCAATTACAGACAAACAAAACTAAACAAAATTTTAGATGCAAACTCAAAACAGTAAGGGTTTTAGCAACGTGCTTATTCTCCAGTTCTCCAGGACACTTTTTTTATCTTTAAGTTTTTTTCTTTTTAAATTTTATATTAGTTGTACATTTTAGATATACATAATGATAACATTCACCATAGGGAATTTGTAGCTGTACATGGTATATCTTGCTGCTTCTTTTTTCCCTATGCCCCTTCCCTCCCTTCAACCCCTTTCCCCTCCTTATTTACAAAAGCTTCGTTTCCATTTTTTTCTTGAATCTTGTTAAATAGTTTTCTAATTTATGCTAACTTTAGATGCAAGGGGGTCAAAGGAAAGAATCAAGGGAAAAACATCTGAATTTACCCATCAGGAGATTGGTGATAAGCAGGAGGCCTCCTCCATGGATTTTTCTGTCTACTTGGGCTTCCGGGCTTCTAGCAGTGAAGAAAGGGGAACATTTTTATTTTTGAGATACCATCAGAGTCTTTGACCCACCGTTCCTTCCCTTCAGCATGTATTAACATCACCTGGAGTGGTAGTTATAACACAGATGACGCAGTTTATCCCCAGAGGTCCTGGCTCAGGGGGTGCGAGGAGGAGCATTTCTAAGGAGCCCAGATGCTGCTGCTGCTGGCTCGTGGACCACTGTGTTTAGTGCTGCCCTGGGCCAATGTGATTCACAGGCAGGTGCCCATCTGGCAATGTTGTGTTGCCAGTGAATGATGAGGTTAGTACAGAAATTTGGAGTACATTTTTAGAAATATTCATGTCAATTGGGCAGAGTCACTTACGTCTGTTGAGCATAGTAGCGATAAAAAATAAACTGGGGGTGGTATTTTGCATGCTTTTGTTTTTCTCATTCCATTTTTCTAGCAATTTATTTTTGTCCTACTTTTACAAATCAGTCATTTGTGTTGGACTGGGGAGAGGAGAAAAACAGCACGGCCATCTCTAAATATAGTTTGAGAATCACAGGTCTAGGTCAACAGCTGGTTTGTGTCCGAAGCAGACCCGATGGTGCTGAGGTAGGGTCCAAAGTGTTTCAACTGTAGCTGCAGTATCTCTAGAACTCCTCCCCGACACTAAGGAGAAAAAGCAGAGGGCCGGGGTTGACATGTGGAGTGAACTGGCTTTTGACATGCAAGAGGAAGGTGCCTACACGGACCTTCTGCTGTTCTGTGGATCTTGTAGCACAGAGAAGATTCCTGGACCATGGTGGTATCTGTCTTCAATTTCTTTTCACTTGCCCTTCTTGTCTTTGTCAGCTTTCCATCTTTGTGACAAAATACTTCAGAAAAGCAGCCCAGAAAAGAAAAATTTATTTTGACTCACAGTTTCAGCCCATGGTCACCTGGACCAGTGCTGTGAGTCTGTGGTGAGACAGAACATTGCAGGAGGGAAGGTGTGGTGGAGCAAAGCTGCTTGTGTTGTAGCAGTCAGAAAGCAGAGCATGCAAGCAAGAAAGGTGCTGGAGACCTGCCATATCATTTGAGGAAACACCCCTAGTGATCTACTTCCTCTGACTAGACCTACTTCCTAAAGTTTTTTCACTACCTCCCAAGAATGTCATCAAATTATGAGCTTTTCAATGGAATAACCCACTAATAAAGCTACAGCCCTCAAGGTTCAATGGTTTTCCAAAGCTCAACCTCTGAACCCATTGTGTTGGGGACTAAGATCTCAACATGTGGGTCTTGGGGGACATAGCATATGTAAACCATAACTTCATCCATAAGATCTTCCTAGTTCTTTTACTGAATCCTCTTGTATTTCCCCATCACTGGAACCAAATATCCAAGATCCACTACTTCAAGGAGAAGAGGTTTAATTTGCACATGGTTTCAAGGGATTCAGTCCATGGTCAGCTGGTTCTAAAGCAGGAACATCGTGGTGGGAGGGCATGATGGAGCGAAAATGTTTAATTCATGGCAGCTGGGGATCAAAGCAGGTGAACAGTGCCAGAGAGTAAAGGATTAAAGGACCCAATACCGTACCCAAGGTCATACCTCCGTGACCCAGCTAGACACACCCAGAAATGTGCTTCACTCATCCTTAGCTAATCCCAAGTCAATCAAATTGACAATTAAGTATAACTATCGCACCTTTCCTACTCAGAATAAAATCTTTCCTCTATGAAGCTTTCTGTAGATCTCTAGAGGACGTAATCCTTCTGCATTCTTTTTGAGAAAAATCTTGAGCATAGTACAAAGATATATTTCTCATACTGACTTTTAATTATATTTGAGGCTCTCAAGAACAGGGTCCATTGCTCATTTATTTTTGTGTTCCTGGTACCTAGTACATTACCTGTTACATGAAAGATAATCAATAAATAGCAGTTTATAAAAGAATGAGAATGATCCATCATCTACATCTAAAGAAACCTATTGCTTGTGAATTATTGGTAAGAAACAAGAATGTATTATTGATTGTATAAGCAATTAAATGGTAAGCAAATATATACTGTAATGAAAGGAATTTATATTGAAAAGCATTCTGGGTTCATTTGAAAAACACATAGTACAAAGAACATCTAGTTCCATCTGAACCATTTCTTTTCAATATACCTGGACTATGGCAGTAAAAGTGCTTTCACTTAAGAACATGATTTACCTTAATATTAAAGTTCACTCTTTCAATAATATAATTCCTTTGTAAAATTCAAACCCTTTCTATTTCTTGGAGAAAGTATTATTTTATGGTCCATTTTACTTTGGTTTTTTTGTTTGTTTGTTTGCTTGAAAAAGCATTAATTACTAACCAATTTTTCCTGGTTGTACTATTATTTGTATAGTTTCTTATTTTTAAATGTTAACCCTTAGTCCTGTTATTAGAGTCTCGCTCTTCTTGAATACTTTTGATTTTGGTCAATTTCTTCTTGGATTTCATTGTCAGGTAGTTCATATTTTCCTTTTGTTTTTTCTATAGAAAGACACACGAGTGTTCTATTTCCTGAGAATGCTTGTGCTTACGAAAAAGTGTTGTCTTACGATTCTATAGAACACTCAGCTAGTTTTTTTGTTGTTTTGTTTTTGGTAACAGCTTTGTGGAAATATAATTCACATGCCCTACAATTTTCCCTTTGAATAAATCCAACTTAATCATATTTTAGTGTTTTACAGAGTAACCATTCCCATAATTAATTTGAGAACTTTTCCATCATCCCCCAAATAAAGTTGTTCCAGGTGGCAGATGCTCCCCATTTCACCATCACCCCCACTCCAGCCCTAAGCAACCACTTATCACTGATCTTTTTTTTTTTTTTAATCTCTACAGACTTGCTTATTTTGGATATTTCATAAAAACACAAAATGGATGGTCTTTTGTGTCTGGCTTCTTTCTAGATTTTGCAAAAGGTCAGCCATGTCAAAGCTATATCAATACTTCATTCTTTTTATAATAAAATAGTATTTTATTGTATGGATAGACAGTACCATGTTTTGTTTAAGTATTCATTGGTCAATGGGTGTTTGGACTGGTTCCTTTTTGACATATTATGGATAACCACCATGATCATCCATGTATGAGCTGTTGTGGACCCAGGTTTTTAATTCCTCTTGAGTATATGCCTAGGGGTGCAATTCCCAGGTTATATGGGAACCCAGAACTTCAGCTCTTTAGGAAATGGTTTGATGTTTTTGGGTCACACTTGGTGACCTTTCTCAGTTGACTCACATTATTCCATTGCGTCTGCTCTAAAGAACACAGTCATCTTGCCTTCCGTAGCTTTTCTATGAGTCTTTTTGGGTGACTGTTGTTCATTATAGAGTAGGTTTTGTTTCTGAGTTTTTCTCCCCAAACACTCTTGTGTACTTTATTCTCAGAGTTCTTTCAAACTGCAGAATGCCTGACTGCTGCCTCAACACAAAACAATATACCAGGCTGGAAACATTTTCCAGACTGGAAACATTTTCTTTCCCTTAGAAATTTATGGACAGTACTCCTTTATCATCAGGCGTTGAATACTGTGGAGAAATCTGAGGCCACACTGATTTTCCTACCTTTTAGGTGACTTGCATTTTTTTGTCTGAATAGTTGAAGGAATAATAGTTTTAAAGGTCATAATTTAGTAAGAATGCACATGGGTGTTGTGCACTTGGTATTTTTTCTTAACTGAAATAAATGTGCTCTGGTAAAAAGCATATATAGTATACCTTTGAAGGATTGTTGCAAACATCTTCTAAATTTCTGTACCCAGTTTGTTAATCTGAACAAGGTAGTATTTTTAGTTCTTTGACTTTAAGTCTTTCAGCCTATTTCACTAAATGTATTTCTTCTTAGTTAACTCATTGTGTTGCAATTTAATGGTTAAGCACCTCTAAAATCTACGAAGTTAGCAAAGACTGTTCGATGTTTTTTGTCCTGGGAAATTCTTGAGTCACTGAATTCAGTTTCTTCATTTGGTCTGCAATGACTAGCATAGCTGTCTGAGAAATCACAGCTGCCCAGAATGCATTAAATAATCAAAGGTGCATGTAGGCAATAAATAACTTTGCAGAAGTTAGATGCTCAGATTGCAAAAAGATATTGACTAGTGATTTGGTTAATTTCTCTTCCATTTGATAGACTTCTCTTCCATTTGGCAGACTACCTATAAGCCATTTTAAAAAGTAAGGATCAATTCCATTTTAACTGATAATAAGATAATATAATTTTGTTGGCTCCACTATTTCTGATAATCGTCCACCATTAGGAAATCCTTTTTAATTTCCACAATTTATTTTATCTTATCATCTTTCCTTTCTTTAATTTTCCTGAAAGTTTCTTTACTTTCTTATCTCCTTTTCTTCATTTTTCTCTTTCTTTGTCCTCTTCTTTTCCATTTCCTTCCTTCTTTCTATTTGTTTAACAAAAAATACAGGAGGATTTTTTAGGATACATACAATATAACCAAACTGGATCTATTCTATGCTTTCTGATGGCTATAATGATGAAGGAAAACTTATAATTTTACTTAACAGCTATGTATTGATATCTTTCATTGCACAATATCTTCACACATACACACACACACACACACACACACACACAGAGGAAGTGGAAGGGGGAACAATGGGATGATGAACAAAATAGACAAAATACCTGTATTCCTGGTTCTTACAGTCGCTTAGAGACAGTAGAGAAGTGAAATATATGGTATGTTATAAATTGATAAGAGCTCTGAAGAAAATGAAATTGATGCAAAAGAGAGTGATTTTAACAAGAATGACTATTAAAGTTTCAGCAAGAAAGTGGTGTTTGAATACAGACCCGCAGCAAGGAAGGGAGCAAGGCATGATGTGTATGTCTCTGAAAGAGTGCCCTGGACAGAGGGCGAAGCCAGAGTAACCGTGCAGAGAGAAGGACACAGCTGGTGTGTTCATGGAACAGCTGATGGGCCAAGCGTCTGGAGTGCAGACAACTCGGGGAGAACAGTGGGAGTCGGAGAGGAATCGGATTGTCAGATCGTGGAGAATTTTGAAAACTATTTTTCCACTTCAGTGAGGCTGGTGAACGGTAGAGAGTTTTGAAGTAGAGGAGTGATATGATATAGTTTATGTTTAGTGAGATTGAGCCAAAGCGAGGAGACCATGTTACTAACCCCAGCTAAGACATCATGGTGGCTTAGACCACAGGTATAGTAGTGAGAGTTGTGATAGGGGTTTAACTTAAGAGGAGGACCAAAATAATTTGCTGATGAGTTGGTATATGTTGTTAAAGGAAAAGTCAAAAAGTGATACCAAGGTATTTATTATTTAATCAGTTAAAAATGACATTGGCTGAGTGGGGAAGATCATAGCTGGGGTCAAGGAATTGCACTGGAGTATGAAGAGATCAGTTTTTGGACAGAGGGAGGCTAATATATTGAGACATTCAGTGAGAGGTAGAGATGTCGGCTTGAGAGTTCTAGGCTTCAGACACGTAGTCATGTCGTCAATATATTTACATCCTTAAGACAGACCACCTGAAACAATTGTGGATGGAGAAGTATAATGACAGGGCCAATGTTCATTCCAACAATTAGAGGTTGAAGGGATGAAGAGGAAGAAAGAATACTGAGAATTATAGCACTAAATAGAAAGGCACGGAAGTGTGTGCACTCCAGACTTTAATGGCAGGACGTATTTCAAGGTGGAGAGAATAATCAGCCATGTTAAATGTGGTTGATAGCTTAAGTAAGATGAAACCAAACTGGCTGGCTTGAGCCAAGTGGAGGTCATTAGTAACCTCGACAATGGCATGTTGGGGAAAAAGAGCCTGGAAGAGGGTCAGTGAGAAGCAAACAGCAGGAAGAGAAAAAAATGGAGAATTTGGGAAAAGTGGGAAGAAAAGTAGGATCATTAGATTAAATTTCTAAGTTCAGAGAATTAATAGCATGTTTGTGCTGATAAGAGAGACCCAGCGAAGAAATTCCTGGAGTAGGAAGATTGATCCACTGTAACAGGACAGAAAACAGAGTGTAGAGGACGAAGCATGAAGGTGAAGGAGTGTGGTGTGGGCAGTTTACAGTGTGGCTCTTCTGCCTCCTCTTTTCTTAGACGAGTTCAAAGATGAGAAATGGGACATTGAATGCTTGGAAAGAGAGAAGGAATGAAATTGTCCTCCAAGAGCACGGGGCAAGGAAAGCATTAGGGAAATATAGAGTGATTGCAGAGTAGTATTTAGAGCTCACATTTGGCATTGTGTTACCTCCAACATGCATTTACATTGGACGTTCTTTAAAAGATGTATATATTTAAACCAAATCATATGCAAAGCTGTAATCAAGTCTTATATACAGGTGTTATTAGACAATAAGCATGTTATGAATAATTTACTAGTTTTTATTTTGATGGTTGTTGCCTAATAAGATACTTCATCAGATTAATTAATTAATAAAAATATTCTCTGGGCATGGAAAAAATTAAGTGTGCCTAATTGCAAATGGGCTATAGTGGTCAATGTATAGATTCACCTGCTTTAAAATGGTAATGTCCGTACCATAAAGTCTATACAGGCATTAACACAGAAAGATATTAAGAGCACTTCTGTTTAAATCAGCTGGAGTGCTAAAATATTTTTTAAAAAGACAATAATCTGAATATCAATAATTTTAACTTTAACCCTGTAAATAAAGGAGGTCACACTTTTGTTTGTGTACTTCATTGTATGGTAATGAAAAGCTCTTCATCAATTTGGTACTTATTTATTTTGTTTTGCTCAAGCTAGAATGCAGCTCATATTGTTTGGATAGCTAAATTAGGTTATAACTGATCTGTGGCTCCTCTTCCCAAAAGGAAAACTGGACTCAAACTTGATTGCATTATTATGTGTGTTAATGGAGGGAATCGATCTTGGGGAGACCAGATTTATCTTGAATTTGTAATGTGTTCTCCTTTGTATATTAAAGTATTTCCATGTGTTAGTTCAAAATAAGTTGCTTCAAATAAAATAGGGATGTGACACTTGGGGAGATCTCTCTTCTGGTGCCTAACACAACTCTGCACCTTTTTCCAACTTCACATGGACCTTCACAGGAACGACTGATGGACACTGTCATGGAAAATTTAAATAAGGTTCACTCTCCTCATTTACTGTTTTATGTATCCTCTTACATCTAGACTAAAAATAGGTGGGGGCTTTCTGCAAAATTCTCTTAGTCTAGCTTCTAAAATAAAATGGTGTTAATTTTTGAATAAAGTATATACACATTGCTTTGCTATTAATATCAAAATGATTTTGCACAAAACTAAGATAAGATTAATGATAAAAAATACCTTCTTCAGAGATTGTTTGTAAAATTCTTTTATTGCAAAGGCAATTTCTATTCTGCCTTTATAAAATGCACTTACCACACCCACCTTATTGAGTGTGTGTGGGGAGGAAGAGGGAAGAGACATCTTACTCTATGCAAACATCTATGCACGGCTTTCTTCTTTTATACTGATCTGCAACCCACAAACTGTAATTATCTCCAGCCAGATTTCATTTTCTTCATTTCATTTTTCTTATATGGATTTCTATTGAGGTTCATAAATAGTTGAAAACAATAATAGAAGTGCTGAAGAGAAACTAGTGAATTAAAAAAAATGTATAGGTTATTGTGGTCCAATACAGTAACATGTAATTAATCCTAGAATTTTATTTATGTTAAGAAATCTGTATTTCCCAGCTTAATTTTATTCATTCATAAATATTTAGAGGACACATTTGACTGCTAACATATGCTTTACATGAGTATTTCAAAATTTTAAAAATTCCTTTTAAGAAATGGTTCTTATCACTATTCTCATGGCCTCATCCTTCCAACCTTAGGGCATCACTACTCTATTTTCTTTCTTTATAAGTCTGTTCTTTTAAAAACACTGTCCTATTAATGAGATAAATGGAAATTTAGCAAAACAATAAGTAAAACAAATGTAGCAAGTTTAGTAAAAACAAAAAGTAAACATAAGCTTAGCATAGTGCTAAAGTAATTCCCCTGAATGAAATTTTTTAAAGATAACTTTATATATGGAATTAGTATATCTTCCTCTTTTATATGAATAACTATGGATCTTGATATACACACGTGTGCACACACACACACACACACACACAAATTCTGTAAAGATAAAGCTAAAAGATGGTGTTCCCAAAGGAATTTCAAATTTCTAGTACCCAATACTGGATTTAACTGAAAATATATATTGATTATTAATTCTTTTATTATTAAGTTATTACAAAGTTAGAGCAGTACATCATGATTTGTTGTTTCTGAGCTCAGGGCATGCGATTGCACTCAGATTTGCTGCTGGTAGCACTCTGAGAATTTTGTGCCATCTTACCCCTGGAAACCTGTTCAGGACCATCAGCTTCTGGCTGCTCTTCTCTGCCTCTGCTTTCCCCTCCTTGCTTGAGGCCGGCCAGATTTTCTGGGGTGCTTCTTACTTAGCACAGTGTCTATAGTGCTGAGATGCCATGTGTTAGCAATGCTTCGAATATGTGAATATTGGCCTTTGCTTTCTTTGTAATTGTTTTGAATTAGCAGCATTTTTTTGTCCCATAAAATGCCCTTATTTCATTTTCTACCTACTGTGAATCTGTAAAATAAGGTTTGCTACCTAAATAAAAGGTATCATTATATGTATGAGAGTGTTTTAGCTACCTAAAGTAACAAATTGTGTTTGTTACCATGAAAGCATTCACTGTACAGAGAGTAGCACTTCAAAGAATTGTTCCTCTGTTTCAACCAGCTCCCAGAAGTCTTCTATACGACAGTTTATTGGCTTAGTTATGATACAACAAGAGACAAATGAAATGTTTTATAATAATATTAACTAATTCTGAATGTTCCCTTTCTAATCAGGCAAAATAAGACTCAGTAATATTTTGTAATTCAATGTTACAGGCTTATTTTAATTTTCGCATATAACATTTAATAGAAAGGAAGCTAATTCCTTCTGAAAATAGATCATGGAAGAACCATTAAGAACACAAACGTGATGTAATCCCTGACTTGATATTTTGCATTTTCTTGCATTCTTTCCCAGACATCAAAGTGTCTAGGCATAGAAATAGCTGTAAAAGAGACATAAGGCATGGAGTTGTCGTAATACAGATAATGTATAGTTCCATTTGCCTCTGGGGGGAAAAAAGCCCTTAAAATAGATTCTCGGCTGAATAAATTCAGCCCTAAAATTGTCCACATACGAATAGAGAATTGGCTTTTGAATTAGGTCCACAAGAAAAATAGAAAAAAATTAAAACAGATGTAAGTACTGTTCGGTCCAGACTTTATAGAAAATAAATTAAAATCTAAGGAACATGCGCAGGCAGAGACAAGTTTGTGGTTTTGAACTAGCTGGGTATCTGTTCTCTGCTAATTTAAAGAACCGTTATTTTGCAATGGCTGTTTCCTACTGTGGAGGATCAATATATCTTCCTTCTGGGAAGATAATTTAGGTAGAGTTTTATCCAGCGTTAAGTGTGCATATGGAAGGTGTTGCATAAACTAAAGATGTACATGGCTAGCTGATGTGCTGAGAACTTGCTGCTGGCAGCTGTGATACATAGTTCATTTCTCGGATAATTCTCCATATCAACTCCCTATATTCAGTTAGATTTCACTCCTGTCAGCTCATGCCATTGCATTTATATTTTATTTCCCATATTTTTTGCTGTATAACATTCACAACTTTTTTTTTTTAAAGGAAAGTTGCAGATATCTAAAAAAAGAAAAGGATTGAGACAGCAAAGAGAAGAAATTGTACTGGAACAATTACAATTAACTCTATAGTCTACATTTTCTTCACACCTCTCAATTTATTTCCCAAACTTGTAAACATTTCTGTTTTTTCTAAACATTTTAAACTTCTGGAGAATGTTTTGCATCTGCTGGTCATCTGTTTCACTCTAATAAACAAATGAAGGGATGATTTTGATTGAAAAGAACATTTTTGGTAAATTATGAACATAGCAACGTTTGTCTTCGCCCTTAATTAGATGAGAATCTTTAGAATGCCAGTCTCAGTGCAGAAACTCACAAGGCCCATTAATGGAAACAGTCGATGGTGTAACTGTGAGGTGTGCATGATGGAAGCAGAGCCACTCTTAGTTTCTTCAAGAATTTTGTTATTTGAAGCAAGTAGGTGTCTAAATGTTCAAGTTATAAAATAATTAAGCTATTAATCAATGTTCGGCTGATGGTTAAAATGTCCTTTGGCAGAGGGTACTATTTAGACTGAGGATATGTTTTCTTGGTTTTCGACCATTTCTGGAGTGATCATCCTGTCCTATGTTGGAAGGAATCCAGGCTTTCAATTCCTGTAAAATCTCCAATCATATGTTCCGGATCATATACTATCAATAGTTAATAGAAAAGAGAAAAGCAGTTTTATTACTGAGCAACATTTTAAATATATGCTACATACAGAAAATACAATTACTGTATCATTCATTTTATGCCATGAATTTTTCTTAATTTTTCCTTTTTAATTTTTTAAAAATAGAGTCATTTTGGAATTCTGCTTCCTTCAACACTGAGGCTTCGTACCTGCACTTTCCTACTTTCCATGGAGAACTTAGCGCGGATGTGTCTTTCTTTTTTAAGACAACAGCTTTATCTGGGGTATTTTTAGAGAACCTGGGAATTACTGACTTCATACGAATAGAGCTACGTTGTAAGTCTCCTTTCCAGAGAATTTTTGGGGGTGGGTCTATCATTTAGTTGGAAATTATTCAACAGATTTTTATAGAACTCATGTTTCTGCGTTATCAGCTGAATCATTTTATTGTGTCCCTTTGAAAATGTTCTGTAATATCACCTCATCATTTTTGTAAGAAAATAATTTGATACTTAATGTGTGATAATTTGGGAAACTATTGGTATTTTCTACAAACAATTTAAGAAGAGTTTAAGTTGAAGTAATTAACATTGAAAAATTCTCAGTAATTAAAAATTACTTAATTAAATCAAGTACTGATGTTAGTTTGATAGATTCATGGGCTGCTATTGATTTCTTAATATCAAGTATATATTAAATGCCTTTAAAATTATATAAACTTGGCCAGGTATGGTAGCATATACCTGTAATCCCAACACTTGGGAGGCTGAGGCTGAGGCAGGAGGAACACTGTGAGTTTGAAGTCAGCCTGGGCCACATAGTGAGTTCAAGGCCAGCCGAAGTACATAGAAAGACCCTGTTTTTTTTTTTTTTTTTTTAAATCTCTCTCTGTCTATGTTTCTGTATATGAACTTTGATTCACCGAAACAGTTATTTTTTACAGTGAATGCCAGATACTATTTAGTTTTCATGCCCTGGTAAATAACTTGTCTCTGTGCCAATATGAAAAATCAGAGGATGAATTTCTTAAAGTCTACATGTCTTACCAGATATCTCATTTTGCATCAGAAGACCTATTTCTATATGGATGTTACTGTCTCCTTGTGTAAAAATCACGCCTTTGTCTCTATGTTCAGTGGTTGTTATGCAGTGGTGCCACTCCTAATTGTATGGACCACTCAGCTCTCTGCCATGGAAACTCACTTGGATTATCTTCCTGTCTAATTTTTCCAGCTCCAACAATAGTGACCTTTTCATTTGATGTGGGGAATGGGCCTTT
This sequence comes from Hystrix cristata, assembly GCA_004026905.1. Lineage (NCBI taxonomy): Eukaryota > Metazoa > Chordata > Mammalia > Rodentia > Hystricidae > Hystrix > Hystrix cristata. The sequence continues at coordinate 30,032 of PVJO010001818.1, read as the reverse complement.
TGAAATCTCTGTGCAGTCACCCACCCAATTCAATGACAATCAGTGGCATCACGTTAGAGTTGAAAGGAACATGAAAGAGGCCTCCATTCAAGTGGACCAGCTGGCGCCAAAGATACAGGCTGCCCCAGCTGATGGCCATGTCCTTCTACAGCTCAACAGCCAGCTCTTTGTGGGTAAGTTCTCTCTGTAAGCCATTTGTTTGTATTTTGTAAGTGCAGAGATAGGCCAAAGTAAAATAATAGCAACTGTAAAAATAATACTAATAATAGCAATGAGCATTGATAACAAATCCATGTTCCAGGTGGGGCCAAGTATTTTACTTGCTCAGCATAATCAAGCTGTACAGTAAGGCTTGTCCCTACTTTACAGATGGGCTAACTGAGGCTTGGAGGTCAGCTTGCCTTCAGAACTCCACCTAGTATGAGATTCAAATTTGTAGTGACAAATTCCTAAACCTGCATATTGCATTCTTAATGCTACAGATTACACACTGTTTACTTCATTAGTGTTTTTGGTATGATATTGGAAATGTTTATCTCTGTTTCCAGGACCGAGGAATCCTCCTTGTAATTCCAGCCATTGCCAAGCTGTAATTCCCTCTTCCTTCCCGTAAACCCAGCATCAAAAAGAGGGCAAAACGGGGGCTGGGAGAGCTAAGTGTAGAATGCATGCCCTGACCAGTTTTACTCATTCGTCTGCTGTTTTCCTTCATTTTGTCTGTTTATCTCCTATGTTTATCTCCTATGTTCTGTTTATCTACCTCATATTGATACTCAAATATTCACCCTTTTTTCCATAATCCATTCACTTGGCATTTATGGATTTGCTAATGGAATTCTTCTGAATATGTTTTTCTTTGCATCTTTGCTAATTATGTTATAGAACTTACAGATTATGGCATTCAAGGAATTAGCTATTTGATCACCACTCATACATTTTAATGTAAATAAAGACACAGAGATTCTATAAAGCAGGATAAATTATGAATCATCAGAGATCATATTTCAAGCATTTTCTAGAGTTTTATTTATACAGAATTCATCAGCTCCTCCATTATGGATTCTGATGCCTAATAATCTCTTATTAGCCCTCTCAAATCTCTGCCAAGGATGAAGCTTGTTTGTGACATATTTGACCAAGACATATTTAGGACTTCTAATGAATTTCTATACTCATTACTCTTTTCTCACTCCAAAGATCCTTAATGAATAGTTTCTATGACTAAGGCACAACCTTAGGCTTTCTAATCATGATCTTGTGGCCACTCAATGATTTATTTAAGGATATAGAGATAATAAAGAATCCTTTGAAAGAAATATGTAACTTTTCTCTTAATGCCATGCTAGAAGCTTACTCAGGAAATATCTCAGAAACAGAGATATTTCTTGAATTTCCAAAAATGAGAGATGGCCACAACAAAAGGTATGGCAATTTAAAATCTGTCAGTAGCTTGGAAATAGCCTTACTATTCTTGGAAATTGAGAGGGCTGAAATTGTCCTCGAATTTTTCAGTGAAATATGCTGCAGTTTGCCTTTAGATGACCTTTCATCCTTGGTATGAATTTCAACTTCTTCGAGATGAAGTCTCTGTATAATGTGTCTGCTAGGAATCCTAGCCTTAATTTGATTTTTAGGTGGCTATAATGAAGTACCAGTATGACATCAGAATATTGCTTTAGAACAGGCTTGAGTCTTTTGCCATCGATCATGTGCTATAATTTGAATAAGGATCAAAGAGATTTCATCTTTATTGAGGCAATTAGTCAGGCCTTTGACATCTCTGTATGTGTTCATCTTTAAGAGTGGCTGTGTTACTTGAAAGTTTTCAGAACCAAAATCTTGATTATGTTTCAGTTAAAGTCATAGAAAATTAAAAAGAAAGCACAGAAAAAAAGATCTCCCATAAAAAGTGACACCTATTAAGTGTGTAGTTACTTCTTCCTACTTACAGGTAACTGAGTAAGTTGACATGAGGCTGTGTAGTGGCACTAAGAGAAGGAGTCACAAAATGAAAGACTTGAGTCTCATGTAGAACAGTTCACGGCTGTCAAAAGGCCACCTGGGAGACTTGTTTTAATCTTTGCTTCTACCACAGAGTGAATCGCCATCTCTGGAAAGGGCCTCAAGTTGATGAGACAGTGCTTACAAGAAAAAAAAAAATATTAAGTTACCAATTTACAACGCTACTATCAAACAAATCAGAATTGTTTTTTCCTTAAGTTTGTAAATAGATTTTTTTTTTCCCTACAGGCAGGCCTCATGAAAGACAAGTTATAATTAAGAAGGTTACAGTGAATTAGAGCACAGTGGGGGAGAGACCACTAAAAGCTCCACAGTAATGAGAGTTAATTTAATGGAGCAATTACTATGACCAAAAAGTTCTCTCCCTTCCTCAGAGTGGAAGAGTCGAGAGACAGCCAACACAAGAAATCAAACAAAAAAACACATATCTTTAGGTGTGTACGCACATGTATATGCATAAGTATATATGCGTTTTGGCTCTTGACAAAGACTATGAAGTGAAAAGTAGAGTGAGGAGTCGGGAGACAATTTGAGTTGGGAGCTTCTGTTTTGAGTACAGTGCCCAGGAATGTGCTGTCTGGGGACCTCATTATTTGAACAGAGGCCAAAGAAGTAGAGGCCAAAGAAGCAAAGTGAATTGCTGAAGAAAGAGAATTCCAGGTGTTGGGATTATGTTCAAAGTGCTGGGAATGAGTTTTAGGTATTTATGGACCAAGATGAAAACAGATGTAGCTGGAGCTAATGGATGTGAGGGGAAGCATAGGGAGAAAGGTGGCCAAGTTACTGTATTAATCAGCTTTCCCATCCCTGGGACAAAATGCCCAGCACCCACAATTTAAAGGAGGATGAGTTTAATTTGGCTCACAGTTTGGGATTCCAGGCCATGATGGCTGGCTCCAGGCAGAAGTGGCATAGTGGAAGGGCCTGGCGGAGGAAAGCTGCACACCTCACGGCAGTCAGGAAGCGGAGAGCAAGGAGAAGAGTCAGGAGGAAGACGTGCCTTTTTGGGTCATGTCACCAGTAACCTATTTCTTCCAACCAAGCTTTACACCCTAGCTGCACATTCAATTGTGAACTCGTCAGTGGTTATCCACTAAGTAGTGCAGTGCCCCAGTGGTCCAATTACTTCAGAAAGCTCCACCTCCGAATACATGGGACTTTGGTGGGACATTTGTTTTTTACTCAAAAACATAAGAGTTATATTCTGGACTTTAGAAAGCCATAATGAAGAATCTGGATTTTATGCTAAGGGATTAGGAAAGTGGCATAATATTTTTTGCATTTTTTCAAACTTTCTCTCACTGCCGTAAGGGACTTAGATGGAGAGACTGGAGTGGATCTTGCTCTAGTGGCCCCATGAGAGAGACCGCTTGTGTGGGCTCAAGTAGAGCTGTTGAAATGGTCTGGGACGTAGTTTACATGCAGATGCACATACTTCTTGGTGAATCAGTTATTTCTCTTAGAGTTTGTCCTTGGGGGCGAGATGCTTCTTCCTGGGTTTCCTGGATTCCTCACATTATTCGCCCTTCTTAATTTCATTTGACATTAACTGCTCCAGTCTTCTTCCTTTGTCATAATCTGGAGCAGTGATTAGAGGTGTTCCCCGGGGCCTCAACCCAGAGTGTACAGCATCCGCCATGTGGCCACCAGGGTGCAGAGAGCCTGAGGTCCCTCCTCGTGGCCCAGAGAAGCGTGTGCCATGTCTTTGCTTCTAGTGACACCCTCCTGGTCCGTCACTGTGCTCTCACCAGGAAACCAGGCTTCCCTGTTCCTGGTTTCTGTTCCAACCCGCCTCACATGTCGAAGGACTTTTCTCTTGCAACCTCTTTCTCCATGTGCTAATACATATATGAGACTTAAGTCTTTTTCTGCTCTCAGAGCTAGTGATTCTGTGGGCGAGTGGGAATCTCTGCCTTATTACAATGTAATTGATTTTCTGGTTCAAACTTTAAAGTCTATTTAATTCCCCTTACTTACAAGTTCAAGAGTTTAATTCATAGTTCATCTGTCCATCTTAAAAATAATTATGACTAATCAATATTTTCAAGTGTGCATAACGACTGCCATTTTGATTTGGGTAGAGGGGCAAGTAAGGTAAATGTGATTGTGAAAACTAAGTTTATAGTTTATAGCATGACTTTATTCTAATACAAATGTTTTAAATCCAGAGACATGGTAATAATAATAATGTTCTGAATGACATGGAAGTACAATCTTTGTTAACATGGGAAAAACCAAAGGCTGTTAGTATTAGAATAAGACAGAGTGGACTCTACCCGGCTTTTCAGTGAAAAAATGCACCTCCTTGTTACTACATAAATTTAATAGAAAATTATTTTTTAATATTAAATAAGGCTGTCTTATAATACTGAAAAATATGAAATGTTAGAAATTTCAGTAGCATATCATATACACATATGTTTGCGATACTATCTTCAATACTTATATCTATAAACAAAATGTCATAGATATTTGAATATAGGTTAATTTTGATTTTCTATGTTCACTATCTCACTGAGCAGGTCTATGTTGGCGATATTAACATTTTATTTTCTCATATGAGTCGTCTTGATGATGTCTCAGAAATGGCTACCTCCGTAGGGTAACAGGACAAATATCTAATGTATTTTCTCCATTGCTTGCTTCCCCTGTCCACTGAACACCAAACACAGAATGTGTTCACATCACGAAGTAAAACTCTGAAGCAAGATTAATGCCTTACTTTCTGAGGAAAACCAGTCAAAGAAATAGAATGTACTTTTAAAAATGTGATCCAGCTGGGCAGCAGTTATATATGACAGTTGAAAAAGGAATAAGGAAATGATAAATAGAGTTTCAGAGATAAAACAAGGGTTAGCCTAGATGCAAGAAATAGGAAACAGAAGGCTTTTAACAATCCCTCTATTTTCAAACAGTAGGACAATTATCTTCAACTAATCTACACAGTGAAGGAGAAATAACAAAGAGTAAATATGAACAGCAGGAAAAGTTAACATCAATCAGATTGGAAATAAGAGGATCGATGGAACAATATGCCCCCAAACAACCCAACCATCTTATCGCATTGTTTTCTGGTGACTCGCGTTCTATTATTAGTTCAGTTTTTTCCATTCTTGTTCTTAATCGTGACTGCATCTCCATCATCCTCTCATCCTTTTCACTTTGTTGTGTGTGTATGTGTATGTGTTGTGTGGTTTATGACATATGTTAAACAGTCCTATTCACAGCTGCTACCTTGAAAAAATAAATTTAGTGACATGATGCTAATCGGTGCATTGAACCTTCACCACTGACCTTGAAAACACCAAGAACTCACTGTCCAGAGTTACTGCTGTTGTCATGGGCTCACATTCTTCAGCCACAGAAATGATGGAGAGAAAAGGATCTGTCATTTTTTTAAAAGCTGAAATGTGACAGTGGTCATTTTCTATTTTGGTTTGTAAACTCAGCATTTTTTTCCTAGAAGCTTCTTAAATTAGCCTTGAATTGATTTTTATTCAACCAGCTCTGCAATTTTTGTTTCCTGTCTCAATTCTTTTACTGACAAGTATTTAAATGACTTAAACCCCATTTCAATATATTGTGGCCAGAACCTGTAGAAGTAAAGACTACACATGGGCAAAGTCATTTATGTTGCCTTTGAATTATGTCAGAGGAAAAATTATTTCTTAAGCATCTAGAGTGAACAATTTCAAGATATTAAATTCTGAGTATGTTGAAGCTCTAGGGCCATGGTTCTTAATCTCAGTTGTGCAGTAGATCTTTTGGGAAACTAACAGTATCAGTAAAAGGATATACTTATTACTGTGAATGGGCATTTGAGTAGTTTCAAAGATTGTGTATTAGGAATACATCTTTATATAGTTGTGTGTGTGTGTGTGTGTGTGTGTGTGTGTGTGTGTGTGTGTGAATATCTGTTTGGTATACAAGGGATGAACAAAATATACAATGAATACTTAAATTAAAAAAAATGTATTGCAGTAAAAACCATATTGACATTAATCCCCCTCAAAATACTTTGCCTCCCTTCAAACACACTTCTCCTATCACTTTTGCCACTTTCTTAAGCAGTTCTAGAAGTCCTCTTTTGTGAGCATCTTAATCGGTTGTGATTTAAAAAAAAAAAAAACAACATGGTGAATGCTGCTGTTCAGGGCCATCCAATGGAAAGGCAGGCTTGTAAAAACACTGTGGTGTGTCCTCATATACCTTATTCATTGAGCCATTGGATCTGGCACCATGTGTCTCCTGGTTCTTCCCCCGAAGACACTGTTTCAGAAAAGAACTGCTTCAGAAAGTGGCAAGAATAATGGGACAAGTGTTTTAGAAGCAAGAGGGAGTATTTTGAGAAGAATTAGTGGCAGTGTGTCTTTTACTGTGATACCTTTTTAATTTAAACATTCAACATAGTTTTCTATCATATCTTGTGTATTTAGATGTAAAAATACTGTGTAAAAGGTCTGCTAAGCAGGAGAAATGGCCATTTCTCTATTGACCATTTGGATACCTTCCTATATGAAATAGTTATTCAAATTTGTTGGCCATTTTCTCCAGTGTATCTTTTTAAAAACTGAATGTTAAGAATTCTCTATGTATTTTGGGTAAATCTTTATCATACATGTTTACTACAAATATCTTCTACCTCTTTGTGAGTTGACTGTATTTTCATGTTGCTAATGGTATCTTTTGATGAGCAGAAGTTCTTAATTATAAAATATTCCAGATTTTTCTTCTTTCTAACTTTCAGTTTTTGATATGCTAAACGATAGTCATGGGAAGAGAATATCAAACAGCCTTATGTTTGAATAATTTTTATTTCAGTCTAATTTTCTTTTGTAGTAAGTGTGCTCCCTCATTCCCAAGTCAGTACAATAAAGGTCATATTTCTCTTTAATGTGATCATATCATTTGCTTTAAGTATGTTCTTCTCCCTTCCTTGAGTGTCTTTTTCCCGATTAGCCATAGAAGCCCTCGGTCTATTTCTCAGCGTCCGGTGGGTAAACCTTAGTGACCACGGACCAAAGGCAAAAATCAGATGGGATCGCTTGGGACTAACACTTCCAACAGTTCATTTCTTTAAAACAGGCCCTTGTAGGGGCAAACCAGAGAGCTACAGTGATCTCTGCAGGTGGGAGATTCAAAGGGACCAACTTGCCCCCGAGGCTGTACTACCAGGACATGTTTTCCCCACTGAGTTTTGTCCAGGGAAAAGTGACTGGCCTTTCTGCCTAGCATACTATTGGTCCCACGAACTGCTCCGTTCAGCCATAATCCTTATTTGAACACGAAGGAGAACAATCTTCCTCCTTCCCACCCTCCCAGGACTTTGTTCAATGAAGAGCAATGCGTTACAGAATTAAAGCTGTGCCTCATTCTCCATTAACTCGCATCACCCTTCTGCAAGGCCATCGTTCGGCAGGATGCTGCCCAGGACAGGACTAAGATCAATGCCTGATGTGCAGAACCCCGCCTCTCCCCTTCAGCCTCCTCACTGGGTTGGCGCCCAGGCCTCATGCCCAGTTGCTTTCTCGCCCTGAGCTGGCTTGTGGCTGGGGGCTAACCTGTCTTCCTCTGCCACAGTGTCACAGTCAAGGACAGACTCTGTGCCCTGCCAGGCAAGTTGCCCTGACCTTGATTTTTAAGGAATTGTGAGGAACTCGACTTCTTTCTTTCTCTAAGGGTTCTGGGCCAATTATGCAGTGGTTCCTCATTAGTCCTCAGTAATATTCAAGCAGAGCCATGAATAATTTGCCTTTAGAAAATCAAAGCTTAATCTCAAAGGTCTTCCTGCCACAAAAGTAGTGGAAAATTGGCACAGGGAAGAGCCAGCTCCTATTCTGTGACAATAGCACCTACCACTTAGACTTGCTTCTGGAGAGGAATGGATTTGATGAAAGGATTGGGCCAGGAGGTGGAGGCTAACTCAGTGTCTGCTCGGCACCCGGCCAAGTTAGTTAGGTGCAAGACCTCAATATTGCTGTGGGAGCGGACAGATTTAGTTGTATTCAATCACACAGAAAGGTTAGGCATTTGCTTCACAAGACACTCAGTGTTTGTGAAGTTCCGGAATTCATTATGTCTGATACAGCATGGCAAGTAAATTGATAGAAAATTAATTGGAAGATAGTTCCAAACATAATAGCTCAGCAGAAACATCCAGAATCAATTAATCAAACTGCAACTCATTTTAATTGGACATACTCTAACCCCAAAAAGGCATTGCAATCTTTAATTAAACTTTCAAGCCCAATCCTATTTACATTAACCATGTTTTTCAGAATAGCTACATCTGAAAATAAAAAAGTCATTTACTTGAAACTGAATGGTAAGGTAAAAATCCTCAATACATGTGTGACATGGCTGTTTATGTTTAATTAGATGTTATGTTTTCTGATCATTTAAAGTTGTCATTTGAAACTATTCGATTAGGTAAACATTAACTCTTAAAATACACAATAAAAAGTGTAGTTTACAAATCTAGATGTTGATTTTCTTCTCACTATTAAAAACATTAATTAACCTTGTTTTATAGGCACGAATATATACATATTTTTTTCCCTGAATGGCCCTATCCTCTAGCATTCTTCTTCACCTTGTATCTCTTTCTACCATGAACACATAGTGGTAATCATGTGTTTCCCTGCCTGAAATATATTACTAGGCTGTAAGCTCTTTGACTTTGTATGATCAATTGCATATGATTTTGTACCTGCAGTGTCAGACACAGTACCTGTAAAGAGCTGCTAAATAAAGCTTGGAGGATTTAAATGTCATTCAAACCCAAGATGATCTAAAATGTAGAAGAAAACAAAGAGGTTTCCTCTTTGACTATAGTTTGGTTTGGAGATAAAAGGGGCTGCCTTAGAATGAAAGCGACCTCTGGGTTTTAATCAACCTCTGCTTCTAACTAAATACATTTATTTTTATATTTACTTAGCTGCACCCGGGGGGCCAATCGTTGAACTTCTCTGTGCCTTTAGTTCTTCATCATTTAAAACAAACAAGAAAGAGTGAATTAGAGTTAGATAAGAATGGACCATATTGACTTGTTGGCCCCCAGGTTATTAGTTATTATTATGCAACTGGCAGAATAAGATAAGCCCCTGAATTAGAGCCATGTGGATGTTTCAGAGCTGCAAATGCATAGTGAAGCATAAGGTAGGCTGTGTTCCATGATTTAGTGTACTACAACATGACATCAGTGAGATTCACTAAGGACCCACTTCTAAGCCAGACTTCACAGCACCAGGCCCTCTCCCAAAGGGTCCTGTTGCCAGAAGTAAAACTGAGACCTCAGGCTGTTTCACCCAGCACAGAACACTAGTGAGGGTGCCCAAAGAATCTTGGCCAGAGACGTTCAGCCTTAGTGAGCACTCACTGAGTTGAGTTAGCAGCATGGGAGAACAGAGTAGCGTGAAGCTAAGGTGTGTACAGCTTGATGTGGAAAGAAAAAGGAGGAGTCCTGAGAACAAGGACAGCGGAGAGACTTTGGGAATGATGGGAAGTTGATTAAATGGAGGAGGAATTAAACAAGAAGGTTGCCAGCTATTCTGAACCTCGGGGATGAAGTCAGCTCCTTGCTTGTCAAGACTTAATAACCTAAGATTGGAGTATGTGACTCCACAGGTCTCTACTTCTGGATTTGTAAATAGAAAAGATGACCCATACAGTGAAGACCTTTGTAGTCTTCACTGAAGAGGTACCAACTATACAAACTGAAGCAGTTTGAATATAGAAATTGAAATATAGTGATTTGGACAGAGACTATTGTGTTTGTGAACCTGGATTCTAAGTAGTTACAGTGCCTGATAAGCCTAATGTTCTTGGGAATTCATTCTTCATGATATTTCATTATCTATAAATGTCTAATTCATTTATTTAGGAATACTCTTTGAGTTTGGGTCTCAGGCTGAGTCTCAGGGTCCCAAGCATCCCTATGGGACTGAAGGTGTCCCCTCCTCAACCCTGGAAGCTCCAAGTCCCCATCTCTCTTTCCGATGCTATATGATTTAAAGAATAGACTAGACTAGCACAGAATAGTTAGTTACTGTGCAGCTCTTACCTGCCAGGCACTGTTTACTGTGTGTGGTGTTGGAGATGGACCCAAGGCCTTGTGCATCCTAGGTGTGGATCCTGCGTCTCCACCCCGTATCATGCATGTCCTGTGTGCTGGAGATATGGCAGTGATTGAAGTGGCCCCTGTCAAGTGTGTATTCTGTAAAGGGCCGCCAATACCAAGTAAATTACTGAAATGTGAAGGCCGGTAGATGATGATATGTATTCACTGAGTGCTTTATGGCAAGTTTTTAAGATCCACCTAAATAGAGCTGTTGAATCCCTGAGGATAATGAGAGCCTAAGAAACTGAAGCTAGACTAGGAGTTAGCTAAGTGAATAGGTGGAGGTGAAAGTGAACATGTTCTAGGAAAAGAGACCAAGTACAGATGACCACAAGATCCTGGCTGTGAGACACCATTTATTCAAAGGTGGAGCTCGTTTTAAGGGGCCCCACGACCATCTAATCACCTCTCAATGGAACTGCCCAGATGATTTAGACTGGGGTGCTATTTTCTTTTTAAAATAATTTTTATTACTATCTGTTTGTGGTACATAGTGGGTCATATTCACCTTGGGGGAATAGATACATATACACATTGCATCTTGATCATTTTTACACCCCCTCCCTGCCCTCTCCTCTTTTTTCTTTCCTAGATAACCTTCCCATCTCTACAGAGTCTGCCTTCCTGGCTCTTTTATTTGGCTTTCTAAATTGTTTATGTTTTGGGTCTCTCATAGTAGAGAAACCCATATTTACCCATATTTAACCTTCTATGACTGACTTATTTCACTTCGTATTTTTGTATCACAATCCATACACTTTTCTACAAATGACTCAAATGTATCCTTCTTTATGGCTGAATGTAACTCTGTTGTGTATATATACCACATTTTCTTTATCCATTCTTCTTTCCATGGGCATATAGTCCACTTCTATGATTTCGCTATTACAAGTGGTGCTAATATAACATGGACAAGTATATATCACTGCAATACGATGACTTTAACTCTTTTGGGAAGATACTGAGAAGACTTATTGCTGGCTCAAATAGAATTTCTATTTTCACTTTTTGAGGAATCTTCATACTGATTTCCATAGCGGTTGTAGTCATTTGCATTCCCACCAATAGTATAGAAGGGCTCCTTTTTCTTCATAACCTTAACAAACATTTGTTGTTTTTCAAGTCCATGGTGATGGCCATTCTTACTGGAGTAAGGTGGAATCTCAGTGTTGTTTTCATTTGCATTTCTGTAATGGCCAAAGGTGCTCAAAATGTTTTCAGATATTTATTTATCTTCTGTCTGAGAAGTAGCTGGCAAAAATTTTTCCCATGCCTATACTATTGGTTGTTTCCTTTGCTGTGCAGAGACTTTTTGATATAATTCTACCTGTTGGTACTTGGTATTATTTCCTGCGCAGTTAGGGTTCTGTTCAGGGGTCCTTGCCCATGCCTACATCTGCGAGAGCTTTACCAATTTTGTCTTCCAGCAGACTCAGTGTTTCTATTTTAATAAATATGTCTTTGATCCATTTTGATTTGAGAGAGATTGATCAAGAGTCATTCTTCTGCCTGTGAATAACTGGTTTTCCCAGCACAGTTTGTTAAAGAGATTATCTTTTCTCCAGCATAGATTATTGGCTCCTTTGTCAAAACTCAGCTGGCTTGAGGTGCAGGGGGTTGTCTGTGCATTCTGTGTTCTATTATTTTGGTCAGCATGTCTGTTTTTATGCCTGTACTGTTCTGCTTTTATCACTGCAGCTTTTTGGGAGAGTTTGAAGTCTGGGATTATAATGCCTCCTGCTTTACTCTTGTTGCCCAGGATTGCTTTGGCTATTCTGGGTCTGTCTGATTCCATAAAAAGTTTAGGTTTTTTTTGTTTTTTTTTTTTTAGTTCTATGAAAAAAGTTGATGGTGTTTTGATCAAAATTGCCTTGAATCTATATATCATTTTTGATAATACTGCCATTTTGACAATATTTGTTTTGACTATCCAAGAATGGGGATGTCTTTCCATTTTCCAGTGTTCCTCAATCTCTTTTGACAGAACAATATAATTTTAATTATAGAAGTCTTTCACTTACTTGGTTAGTTTAATGCCTAAGTATTAATTCTTTTCGAAGCTATTGTGAAAAGGATTGTTTTTCCAGTTTCCTTCTCAGTGGGTTTGTACTTGGAGTATAGAAATAATCTTGATTTTTGTGTGTTTATTTTGTATCCTGCCACTTTGCTGAATTTGTTTATTAGTTCTAAAAGTATCTTGGTGGATATTTTTGGATCTTCTATATAAAGAATCATGTCATGTTAACTAATAAGGATATCGTTTGGCTTCTACCTTTCCTCTCTGAATTCCATTTCTTTCTCTTGCTTGACTGCTGTGGCTGATGTTTTGAGTACTACACTGAACAGGGGTCTTCTTGTTCCTGGTTTTTGAGGGAAGGCATTTGGTTTTTTCATATTTATTACGTTCATAGTAGATTTGTCATAAATGGCTTTTATCATAGTAGATTTGTCATAAATGGCTTTTTAAGATAAGACTTTTCCATACCAATCCTCATGAAGGTTTTTTTTTTTATCATGAATGGATGTTGGATTTTTGTCAAAGGTTTTTCTTCATCTATTACGATGATTATATGATTTTTATCCTCACTCCTGCACATGTAGTATATTACACTTATTTATTTATGTTTGCATGGCCATCTTTGCATCCCTGGGATGATGCATTATCTTTTTGATCATAATTTATGATCTTTTTAATGATTTGTTGTGTTCTGTCTGCAAATATCTTGTTAAGGATTTTGCATTTATGTTCATTAAGGTAATTGGTATGTAGGTTTTTTTTTAAGTCCTAGTTTGGCTTTGGTATCAAGATAATGCTTGCCTCAAGGAATGAGATTGGCCTTGTTCTTTTCCTTTCAGTTTCATGGGAGAGTCTGAGGAGTACTGGCTCTAATTCTTTCCTGAAGTTCTGGTAAAATTCAGCAGCGAATCCATCAGGTCCTGGGCTTTTCTTACTTAGTAGAGATTTTATTACTGCCTCAACTTCACTGCCTGATTTTGACCTGTTCTGGGTTTTTATATCTTACTAATTCATATGTGTCTAGCTATCTTTCCATTTCTTCTAGATTCTTCACTTTATTGGAATACAAGCTTTCAAACTAGTTGCTTATAACCCACTGGATTTCGGTTGTGTCCATTGTAATTTTGCTTTTCTTCATTTCTGATTGCTTTGATATGGGTCTTTCTCTTCTTTACTATTTTTGTTCTTTCAAAGGACCGACTTTTTGATTCATTGATCAAACAGTATTGTTTAAGGTTCAAACACACACACACACACACACACACACACACACACACACACAGATGCATAATACTTCTAAACAGCCATGATAGAGCCTCCTAAATTAGGATACTATTTTCCAACTTTAACTTTTGAGTAGTAACTTATGATGTTTCTGCACTCAAATGTATGTATAATTTCATTTGGGACTTATGTTCCCGTTGGGGCTTACAAAATGATGGTCAAGTGATGCTTTGAATAAGAATCACTGGTAAGGCTTGTTGGCCTTTGAAATTCATAATTCTACTCTTGGACCGTAGACTTGGTGCTTGAGTTTCTATTTTTAAGATGACTTCTATTTGATACTCATATTCCTTAGAGTTTGAGAACCTCCACCTTAGGATAATGAGGTCTGATTTCACAGAAACATCATAGACTCTTCAAGGAGGACTTGATAAATATATAGTTATGTATTTGGTAGATGTGTATCCTGTTTTTTCATCAATCCTGTGTCCCAGTTTTGCGGAGAACCTTCCCAAGCATAATGCAATGCACACTAGGCCAACATTTAAAAAAAAAATTGGGAAACATCCTGGAAAAAGTAATTAATAGGCTATTCAATTACCATTGCTTTGATGAATGAATAGTAACCCAAAGACAATGCATAGTTAAGATGAAACAGTCCAGGAAGTCTTTCAAAATTCTCAAGGTTAAAACTACCAGACTCAAATCAGGTTTCTAGACATACTCAGCCAACAAGAAGCACTTATTTAAGCAATGATGACAACAACAACACCAACAGCAAAAATCCCTGAAAACTATGTAACAATTGCAATTGTTGCATCCTATTACTTTGAGTGGATGTAAGAGTTGGCATTTATTTTGTTCTTTGCAATAAAGAAACTGAAAACAAAACAAAACAAAACTTCGTCAACTTAAAGCTTAAGAAATTATTTTTAGAAAACAAAATTAGTTACAACTTCCAAAACATGTGGAATTCATGTTGTATCTTTTCATGTACTATATGTGTGGAGTGTGTTTTTTGAGATAACATCTCTTTCTGTAGCTCAGGTTCACCTTGAACTGGCATAAATCCTCCTGTCTTTGTCCCCTGAGTGCTGGGATTAAGAGCGAGCACCATTACATCTGGCCCTCTTGTTACCTTCCTACAGTCTATAGTTGGTCCTGAATTCTGTTTCCCAAATTAATAACTGCTTGTGTAATTTTTGTCATTCTCTGTTAGACCATGATTGTTGTTCTTCTCTATAAGGTCTCTGATTGGTATTTAAATCCTGAATAAAACACCTGGGAACATGTTTGCATTTGCAGTATTTTCCTTTTAGGTGGGACGGCCACCAGACAGAGAGGCTTTCTGGGGTGTATCCGGTCACTACAGTTGAATGGGATGGCCCTGGATCTGGAAGGAAGAGCCACAGTGACTCCTGGGGTGCAGCCAGGTTGTCGAGGCCATTGCGGCAGCTACGGCAAGTTGTGTCGCCATGGAGGGAAGTGCAGGGAAAAGCCCAGTGGGTTCTTCTGTGACTGCTCCTCCTCCGCCTACACAGGCCCATTCTGCTCGGACGGTGAGTGTGATGTGAGCCACACTAACAGGAAAGCTCATCTATTATGAATAGAACATCTGGCCGTTCTTTTCTGTGTAGCTATCTGAAACAAAAATACTTCCATTTCTGAACTTCTTTTGCAAAGCAACTATTCAATGCCAATCATACTCCATTCCTTAGATATTTGACTCAATTCTTGAAACAGCATCTCTTGCTGATAAATCCACAAATAGTCGCTTCTAGGTGTCTTCAAGTGTGAGCTGCTCAGTCTGCTTTTTTTTCTGTCTGATGTCGATGCACTTAAAAGAGTATGGCTGTCAGCTACCTGCCCCATCGGCAGTTCTCTGTTTTAAAGCCATTCAAAAATGCATTGTTATTTTTGGTGAAGATGTTCAGCAATGTAAGAGAATATAGAAAGCCTTAGTTTCGTTTTTGTTTGTTTTTCTTGCCAAACAAATATTTTCCATTAAATATTAATATGTAACGAAATAGAGATACTCAGATATTTTGTCATATGAAATGATGAGTGTTTGTTGGTGAAATGAAACAGCAGAGTATTTTATAGCTACTGGTATTCATTGATCTGTGTCATGGAAGAAGAATTGAGTGTAATAGTGAGTGTCCTGGACAGAGTTCTCTCACTATACAAATATTTATTATCTTTTCTTAGTTCATCATAGAAAACTGACATCCAATTAATTTGAATTCAATTACTTTGTGTAAGTGTCTCTGGGCTACTGAACCTTTTCCTGAAGGAGTCTAGCAAATTGGCTTCAAATCAAAGCAACTCCTGATTTGCAAAGAAAGCACTGGGATCAGTTAATGAAAACTTGGCAAAAATGTACCTTTTAAATCATCAGCTTTTATTAAGAATAAGTTGTAATTTCAAAATTGACTTATGATAACAATCACACACAACTGATGCCATTCTAAGACCCTTTTCATGTTTAATGTTAAAATTATGAGCCCTTCTTCTTCCAGAGAACATGCTTTCATTTTTGGCTATAGATAGTTTTCAGTTTATCTTGCTGAGTGAAATCAGGAATGCTATTCTGCATGCTCTTATTGTGTTGTGTATAAAAGATATATAATAGGTAATAAAAATAATAAAATTTTATGTTCTTTTTATTTTATTGAAAAATAATAAAAATTTTAAAATCTTGAAATATGAAGGACATCAGCATGACCCACTAAGCATCATCTACAACACATATTCAACAACTAACCCTTTATATGTATGAAGAGAAGCAAGTTCAGGGTTTCAAAACAAATTAGCCTTCCTGCTGTTCTTTTCATTTCCATACACATATATTTGAGTGTGAATGTGCATAAATTTGAGGTATTAATCTCATATCAGTAGAATGCTACGCTTTTGTTAAACGATTTAAAATAGATTGCATAGTTCCTTTTGTTGATACCTGGAAAGCAAAGGTCTTTTCCCCCTTTCTGACAGTAATACTAGACTTAGTCTTCTTTTGGTAGTGTACAATGGATACGAGACAGTATTTAGGCAAAGAGGAAAATTTCTGCTTGTTGGTACTGGAAAGAAAAAGCGTTCCTCATGCTTCCTTCTTTCCTATTATCAGAAGACTCGTCTATCCCATCTACACAGTAATAGATGGGAGTTAAAATTTAAATAAGAAAATGTGTATTCAAGGAGGTAAAGGGCAAGATGCCTGGCTTATGTCTGAACTCAATTAAGACAGCATTAAGCTTTCAATTGTAAAGTTATACTAATGAATTAATTATATGTCATTCTAACATAAAGCCATTTCAAGGGCTATTATGAAAGCTCTCTTTATTTACCATATTATTCTAGTTTGAGGCTTTTCTTCTATCTGTGGAATTTGTGACTTAAAAGTATTAAGATATCAATTCATTATAATAAAACAAAGGTCCTTGTAGTTAAAATTTTAACATAAAATGTGCATGTCATTTCAGAGATTTCTGCATATTTTGGATCTGGCTCATCAGTGATTTACAATTTTCAAGAAAATTATTCCTTAAGCAAAAACTCCAGCTCCCATGCCGCTTCATTTCATGGTGATATGAAGCTAAGCAGAGAAATGATCACATTTAGCTTCCGAACAACAAGAACACCAAGCCTACTGCTCTATATGAGCTCCTTTTACAAAGAATACCTTTCAGTTATCATTGCCAGAAATGGTGAGTGCTTTTCAGAAGAGAGAGAGAAAGAGAGAGAGAGAGAGAGGGAATTGAATTAGAACATTCAGGTAGTAATAATATGGATTGTTTTTGAGTTTTTACTTCTCAGACTACAAGGGGAAAAAAGAGTGCACCTATGTTCTCTATTCATTTTTCTTTTTCACTACTATTTCATATGTTTAACGTAAAAGGATTATTTAAAATAATTAAGATTCTTTTATCATTTTAAATATGCAACGTGAGTGTTAGTTTATTTGCTATATTGTATTATTACTAGGAGTTCTTTATTATTTCATATGAATATCAGTATTGATTTTGTGATTCATTTTGAAATATAATGTCTCCTGTCCAGCAAATATTTCCTTCCAATCAAAGTAAAGAAATAACTAGGGAGTGTTGATGAATACCAATATGATGCATAAGAAAGTATCCACGAGATGACCTGTTGGCTCTAATAATAGGCAATAAAATAGTCGTGGGAAATACTGAAATTTCCATGTAGGGGTAATGGTATGTAAACTAGGAAATGTGTTTGCTACAGAAATCTTGTCACAAAAAACCACTTACTGCTATTTTTCTTTGCCTTACATTTGGATTAAAGATGAAGATTTTAGAAATAAATATTATACATGAGAAAAACATATGTATGTGAATATGTATTTCAGCTAAATGAAATATGGCCCAAGGACACAGAATACCACAAAACCAGTGTTATTGTCCAGACTGTATTTACACTCACTATATGATTTGAGATTGAAGCTTACCTATATATTAAGACATTTTCCTTGTTAGATTGTAAGGTGTCCTGTGAAACTAATTAAAATCTCTCCAAGCAATTGAGTCATATTAATTCTAATGGTAAGTTTAGCCTCAAGCCATTCATTTCACCCTAATTTCATCTCAAAGACTATGGCCATGACCACTTGGAAATATTTCTCATCTTTAGTAAAACTAGATTTTCTTATAATAATTCCACTAGTCAATTGTCTTCCAGGAGTGTGAGATACATGTTTTAAAAATACAAGATTATAGAAAAGGAATGTTATTGCATTATTTCATAACAGTTTGCATTTTAGAAATACTTAGTCTTATTTTTTCTTTTCTTAAATTAGAGGCTAGTGGAGAGATTTGCATATATTTAATCTCAGAGTTGACTTTAAGGAATGAAAATTAAAGATATGAATAAAAGAGACAGCTTATGAGCAATATTTTTGGTCTTGATATTGAAAATATTGTAATTTCATTTGGGAACCGGCATTTAGGAATTATGTTTCAAGGGTACATCTAAATGAATGTGACTTTTCCTCGGAAATGACTATTAACAACAAAAAGATTCTGAGTTTTTAAAAATAGTTTTTAAAATACAACGTTTACTAAAAATATAACTTCTTTTCCTGCTTTAGGAAGTTTGCAAATAAGGTACAAGCTAAATAGATATCAAGAACCTGATGTTATTAACTTTGACTTTAAAAGCATGGCGGATGGGCAACTTCACCATGTGAAGATCAACAGAGAAGAAGGCGTGGTCTTTGTGGAGGTAATAGAGAAAATTTGCCAGAAGCTGCTTTGTGATTATGACCCCCAACATGGAGCATTTAGAGTGGAAGTTTGATCATAAGTAGAACAAACAAAGATGCATCTTAGTGGTTTTCTACAAATTACAAATCATCAAATGTAGCTTTTTTAAGCAATAAGATTCTGCCTAAAATATTATTACTATCTTATACTTAAAATGCCAGACTTTCCTTACTGGTGTTACCTTGCTCAGTAGAAAAGTGATGTCCATTTCATCCTTGTGTACTATTGGGAGGCCTGTCACTAGTCCAAGGAAACCCATTTACTTACAGGATGGGTATAAATGCAACCATAATTCTAGAACAGAAAATAATGATTGTGTTATCAGAACAATTTTGAAAAAGGATGTGAGTCGCAGCAGAGAAAGTGGAATTATTCACTGTAGCAGCCTTCAAAGAAAAGCACCAATGTTTCAGCCTCTGTGTAGAAGAAAATTTCCCAGCTGCATGACTCCAGTAAAAAATACGAAGCTACGTAAAACGCTGAGGTGAAAAATGACTCATATCTTTTTGTTGGCTTTACCGATTTTGAATTCCCTATACAGGGCAGCTATAAGGGGACAGCAGGTGGGGCAAAGTGGTCTCTGAGTATAGCATATAAAATAATGTTCACTTTTTTAAACAGCTATGTCTTAAAATTGTTTTTTAAAAAATCTTTAGAGCAATGCATACTAACGATTGCTTATCTCGTCACTTTCTTTTTCCTTTCTTTGCTTCCTTCCTGTCCTTTCCTCAACAAAATGAAACCCATTTGGATGTTTGTGTCTCATTTGTAGATTGATGAGAACATTAGCAGACAAGTATACTTGTCATCGGGTACGGAATTCACTGCAATCAAATCTCTGGTATTGGGCAGGATTTTAGGTAAGTAAAAGAAACAACTTTTCTTCAAGTTATAATATATGCATTTAGATCAGAAAAGTCACAACACACAATACACACACACCATGTCTACGGAAATATCTTGCCTTATTTAATTATGTTTTGAATGATGATTAAGATAAGGCATATATAACAGTGAGTCGTGGCTTCCTACAGGCTGATAAGAATCCTCCTTTGATAGTAGAGTCACTCTGGTCTCTGTCATGTGTCAATCCAGCATAATGAAATACAATTTTGTTCTCACACTACAAAAATATCAAATGAAGGTAGAAATACAAAGTCTGTGTCAAGCAACTGCCAAGTATACAGACCTTCATCTCATGATAAAACCAAGATAAATTCTAAAAGAATTAGAAGGTAAAAGCAACTTTTTTTTCCTGCTAGCAAATATGTTTTGGCTCGTGGCTTAGACTGTCTTGTTGTATTGTTGTAGTTCCCAGCTACTCTTGTTTCTACTCAATCTAGATGTCTTAGAATTTTGATTTATTTTCATCATTATTTCTGATTATAGCACTCAACTAGAAGTGTACTATTGCTATTTTAACATCAAAATATGTATGCATTTTTATACTTTCCAACGAGGGCTATACTGAAACTGAGGAAGCAAATTTTAAAAGAAGTATTATCTTTAGTTATAAATAAATTACAAACTATTGACATTTCACACTATTTGATAATCAGGAATGGGGCTGGGGGGTCTAATTGACTGGTTTTTGTTGTTGTTGTTGTTGTTGTTGTTGTTGTTTTGTTTTTTAAATTGACTGGTTTTGTTCCTAGTCTGATGTTTGGACTGTTTTGTCCAAGACAGTGAATGGAATCTTGTATTTTTGACCTTCTCAGTTATTTGTTCCTCGATTAATTGTGCCTCACATTTCTTGTACATAGTCTCAGAATCTTGGGGATGTTTGATTATGGGTGAATGATCAAAATGTTGGCCTTCAAGAAGGTTAATAGCTAAGTTTATAAATATTTATAGGCTTTCGTGTAGTATGATACTCACCAAAATGAAGTGCTCTTATTTTCCAAACAGCAGAAATATCATGAATTGCAATCTTCTTCCAGGGTGAACATAAAAAATGTGTGCAGAATGCTATTTAGTTATTTGGAAGCTTATCTGAAAAATTCCAAGTGTCTCATAGTATTAATTTTATAAATCCAACTTTCAAGGTTGACATTTATATCATTTGCCCTACGGATGTGTACATAGTAACATATATGGCATGAAGTGGTGATTCTACTTTGTTCTATAGCTTTAAAGTTGATTCAAATTCTGGCTGCTGATGTCTAATGAGCAGATTAAACTCTGTGCACATGAGTATTAGTTTTAGACTAAATTTCAAATATACAGAAACAATGGCTATGCCCTCAGTTAAAGACAGAAGAGAAAGTACCGATTTCACACTTGTCGTTGGGAACTATTTCTGGGTATTTCAGGCCAGTGTAGCAGTAAGGACATTGACCTCAGTGAATTGGTATTTGAGTTTGGGCCTGTAAGTAAGGTGTTTCTGGACGTCGTTTTTTTTCCTAATGATAGAGGATTTTATTTCATTCGTAACTATGTGATAGCCAAAGGAAATTTTAAGAAGAATAAAATCCTGTCTTTGCAGCAAAATGGGTAGAACTGGCGTCATTATGGTAAGTGAAATAAGCCAGAATCAGAAAGACAACTACCACATGTTCTCTCTTATATGTGGAAGGGTTTGGAGGAAGGAGAGAAAGGGAGGTTGGATAACGAGTATCAAAATACAGCCTGTTAGAAAGAGTAACTTGGAGTGTGAAGACTGTAGTTCACACTGACGTGTTATATTTTCATGAAGAATGACAAGAGGGGATTTTAGACTCCAAATGTGAAGAAATGCTGAGAAGATAGAAAAGCTGATTACCCTAATTTGATCAGCACACACAGTGTGCACGTACTGAAACATCACACTATATACCATGTGTACAATTATTACATATTAACTCAGAAATTAAAAAGAAATATTAGAACACAATCAAAACAGAGAAACAAGCAGCAATAACGCACAAACTGTGACTTGTCACATCTATGGGGGCTCATTCTCTTTCCTGTGCTCCCAACCATGGAGGAAGTGAGTGGCAAAGATTGAAAGCCCTCAAGAGACCTAGGAGGAAGGGTGGCTGGGGCCTCGTCTACTTCAGTGGACAGTCTGCCTGAGAACCCTTGCTGGGCGTCAGGCTTGGCTCCCTCTTCTGTCTTCTGTATGCTGACTTGTGGGAACTGTTGTTACTCACAGAAATTTGTGCGACTGATAGCGTAAGAGAGTCCCATCCTCCAAAGTCCAAATTGTGAGACCAGATGCTATCAGTGTGTGTATCTGTGAGCTGGTACTGCATTCCTGATAGCAAGAAGACACATTAAGTAGATTTTTGGTGCAATATATAACCATAAACAGTGGCAGAAAATAATGAAAAAAGTCAAATAAATGAAACAACTCCTGATTTCAAGAGCTCTCCTTTTTATTGGGTTGTGAAATGAGGCATGTACCTGAAGTGCGTAAGACAGAAAATTCTAACTATAATGTGTAAAAATCATATTTTTATCTTCAAATTTAATGCCAGTTACTGAAAAAGATTTTTTTCTGTGAGTAGAAATATATTAATATATTATAAAATAATTAGGAAACTGATTTGTATCATGTGCAGAGGAATGTAATAAGTAAATACGATGACATATAATACATGTTTTCCTTTTTGCAAATGAATATGGGAGATTAGTATGGAGTTAAGGACTTTAATGTTTTTATTCAAGTTGCGTATTATTCAAATGCATATTACTCCTGTTGAAAAATAAGTTTAAAGTCCAAATTGAGCAGTGAAGTTTATATTCTGAATCAATTTATCCTCCCCAAAGTATAAGTGATCATTTATTTAACATATGCCTAAGATGTGGATCTCGATGCAAGACTAATCATTTGTAATTCCAAGGAGACTAATTATTTTGCATTGTACATGAATTCATTCTAAACATTATAGAGTATATTCTTGTATTTGGGGAGGGGGCAGTGCTGGGGATCTAACTCAGGGCCTTGCACTTGCTAGGCAAGTGCTCTGCCACTTGAGCTAAATCCCCAACCGCTATTCTTGTATTTTTGTATTAATATATTAATGATGTAGATCAACAAGATAGTTAAAAAGTTGAGCTATTTCTTTTCCAAAAGAATTACCCAGGTTTGAAGTTACCTACTGTGTTAGTTCAGCTCATCTGAGAAACAGCTGGCGGATTTTCTTAAGAGAACACAGAAAATGGGAGGGGAATGGTCAAGGCTGGCTGAGCCACACAACTCTTTCTACAGGTGAAGGAGACAGGGAGGAAAGATCAGAAAGAAGTATGCCAGACCACTCTGGAGTCTAAGAAAGATTTAGCAGTCTTCGGGGAGCCCTTAAACCAAAGTCAGAGGAGTCCTGTGTTTCTCAGAAATAAGCCCAGCTTAGCGCGTCTGCTGTGGTCGGCCATCGGCTGGCAGCAGCCCGTGGGAAGCGAGGCCTTGCAGAAGGAGACAGATTTCAGAGCTCGGCAGTTGAGAACTTCTAGCTTCTATTTTCAAGGCACGTTTTCATGGTCTCATGCTTATCAAATATGTTTCTTATTTTTGTAAGCCCACTTGGCTTATTGATTCATCTGTTAATTCAACACATGGTTTGTGAGCACCTACAACGTATAGAGGAGAATACTCCTAAGTAAGGTAAATGTTACATCTGCCCTTACAGAGCTTAGTCCTTGGGACTCATAATCATTATAACATGGTCTTATGTATTTAATTAAGTATAATATATCCTGATATTGCTTTAGATAAAACTGCCTCAAATTACCCTCCAAACTAAGATATATTAAGATGCATCTCTTTTTTAAAGATAATTTCTAGATACATTTTAAGGGGACAGAATATACACATTGAGTGTGTGTGTGTGTGTGTGTGTGTGTGTGTGTGTGTGTGTTGGTATTGTAGTTTGCCTACATTTTCAACAAAAAAATCTTAAAGATTTGACCATCCACTTCTGTAGCGGAACTTTTGACTTGCACAACAGATGGAAACCGGGAAATAAAGAAAATGCCTGTTCTCTCTTGATTTTCTCCAGTACCTTTTTCTTAAACTCAGGAAGAGATTTGGGAATCATTTTGGATCAGTGTCACTGTTAAAAATAAATAGCAGATATTAAGCAGGGAGGGCTAAAAAAAAGTCACACTGTGCTATGATATGGTAATTATCTCTAACTCTCTCTTCCACTTAAAACATAGAACAATTTAGTAACTGATAGTTCAGAGCTGTGGGGGAAAAATCCAGGTTTCAGCTAAGCAACTCACTTCGAATAACCCATATGAATAGACTACTTTATATTTACTTGCCATATTCACAGAGAATATGAAAAGAATTAAGCTCAGAGTTAAATGCCTGGATAATTATATAAGTTGTAATAGTTTTATAATTTATTGAAATAAAATTTTGACAAATATTGCACTCATCTTGAGCAATAGTTTTTGTCTATTTAATATGATGACCAGTAGTGATCATTTCTCTTTTCTAAGGCTGCAGAGCCAAGAAGTGCACCCGGATCACTGCAGGGCAGATTTAGGCCAGATGTAAATGAAGTGTGTAGTCAGCAGGAAAAGTGAATCTATTCATGTCCCCTGAAGAGCTTTGAGAACAACCTCCAATGTACAGAAATCCTTTATGTAAAACTTGCTTCACCCCATAGAGGTGAGGAGAAAAGATGACCTAGGTGAACTGAGGACACTGGTTTTGTAAATATGTTGTAAAACGACTCTCAGAATAGTGGACCAGTTATTTTAAAAATAAAATTTAAAAGGGAAGTGCAGTTAGAATAAGAACAAATAAAAAAATCATCTAAAAATCTTTTTAAATTTTTCATCAGATCCATTACCTTTTTGACTTTTTTTAGTAACTAAAATGTCACGGACTGTTTTTTAAGCATAGCAGGACTTCATCCTTGGGAAGACTTTGGTCAGTTCCAGAGTCATTCATATCATTTCGAACTGGCCATAGTCAGAGTCAAAAACATCTTTTTTTCTGAATCATGATACATAAACATAAACTGGAAACATCACATTCCAAACCCAGAGAACATTCATGATGCCAAAAGGAACATATTACTTGATTGTAATTATAGAGCAAATGATAAAATGGAATTTGAGAATTTTGTCAGAGGAACATGTAATCATGACCATGCGGCCCTGGTGGGGCAGGCAGGTATATTCCTCTGACGATAATGTCTTCACTTGTAATAAAACGCAGAGCTCTACTCAGCCTTCAGAACACACCAATGATAAAAGCAAAAGTCATTAATCTGAAACCATGTATTTTCAAACGCCAAATCTAGAACCTGTTGTGCAATTGCAAAACAAGAATGGTTTCTAAGGTAGATTATTTATTTAATTATTACCATGTATAAAATATGTCTGTGCCAGGAATAAGTAAATATACAGCCATGTGTCTGTGAGTTTATTAAGAGCAGGCACGGCTGGAAGAGAGAGAGAAGTAGCGGCTGGGCTGTTGGATGTGGGCCCCGAACCTTGAGGTGCGGACGCAGCCGCATCAAGCTGGTAGCAGGGTTCATGTGACGATGCCCCCCAGGACAAGACAGAAGAAGAGGGATGTGAATTCTGCCCGTGTTGTCTGTCAAGTGCAATGCAGCATAGAGATGGTTTCCGTGTCATCACGGCCCAAAATTATCTCAAAATTACCTCCTCATATCTGCTAGTCAAGCTTGTGAACAGTGACTAGAGTAAAACGTTGTTGTCACCGCCCAGACTCATTTGTAAACTTGTATACTGGAGGTTGGAGAGCAAGCGATTCCCTCATTCTCATCCTCCTGGTGCAAAGGCAGGCTGCTCGATGCCATTTCTTTATTAACTATGTTGTTTACAACTTACATGTGTCCCATCGTCAAAGTGAATGATTTGTCCATGTGGTCCCTTAAGCATTATTCATGAGAAAATTATGTAAAAGAGAGATTACTCTAAGATGTAATTAATTGAAGAAAATATTCAGGTAAAAATTATTTCGCTAATTCATTAAGCTTTTATTGGATCACAGTTCTACCACATTAAAAACAAAATCCCAATTAAGATGATTACATAATCTTAAAGTTGCCTGAAACCTCACACAGGAAAATGTGCCCACGTTCTGAATAATGATATATGTAAACCCCTGAAAAAACCAATGAAAATCACGGTTCAAAGGCTGAAAGAAGTTTGCAATTCCTATTTGATACTTTCCATGTCAAATATATAATGGTGCAAGAACATTGGCCGTGATTTGTTGGCGCTTTGTGGTGGTGGTGGGGACCATCAGGTGGTGTCAAATAAACTTGGCTGGTGGTCCTTTAAAATTAATCAGCTCTGTTGCATTTGCCTTTCATACTCAAAAGTGTTGTAAAATGAAGCTGTGAGTTCTGTTGGTGGGTTGATTTTTATGTTAGAATCTGAGCTTAATAAAAGCCCGAAGATGGTTCTCACTGGTTCTGAGCAGCAGCTTTGGTGTATTTAGAGGCAGCGTCCCGTGGGGATCCTTTATCTTTCCCAAGCCTGCTGAGGCAGGAAGCATACTGAGTTCTTCGGTGGCGATTTAGGGCAGATGTAAGTAAAGTGTGTGGTCTGGGGGAAGAGGATATTTCCTTGGTCTCCCCAGGAGAGCTGCAGTAACAATCTTCAATCTCCAGGATATTTTAAATAAAACTTGCTTCAAAGCCAAGAAGGTACATAAGAAAGTTTAATTAGATTTCTTAAGGACACTGTGATTTTTCGAGTATCTCGTCAAATGGTACTTAAAGCGAGACAGGTTATACTGCAAGCAAAAGAGAAATCCAGGTCACTGTGAGATAGCTACCTATAAATAACTTCTGTATTAATTAAGTTTTCAGGATTATATTTTAGAGTAGTAGACTCAGCAAGCAAACAAATGCCTTTTATGATTAATTTCTCCTGTATCCAAATAGCATTTGTTGTCTGCTTTGCCATTTTACTTTTCCACTCACTCTTTTTTCTTGAGTAATTTACACAGTGATGAGACTTCCCTACCTGGCTCTAGCTTCGACTCTTCCTTTGATTTGTAGCACAGTTTTCTGGCAAACCTTCCTTATCTTCATGGATTAAAGATATTGAAATCCTTTTTTTAAAATGACTCCTTTTCGAAGTATCACATTATAAGGTACTTAGACTTGTTTTCTCAGGTCCTATATTTTTCATTTTTTTTTTGTTCTGAGAGCTACAAGAAATTTCATAAAGTACTTCTTGTAATTGTTTTTACATTCACTGTCATATCTTCCCAGAAACAGTCCTTTCTCTGTAATAGAAGGCACTCCATCAAATTCTAATTTCTTGGAACTCCATTTTTCTTGTAGACCTTTTGTTAAAAGGTTTCTTCCTTACACAAGCAAAAGACATTCTCTTTGTTGGTGTATACATTGAGGCTTTTTCAAAATAGGCAAGATCACCCAAGAATCTGAGTCGGTTAAAGATTTTTATAACCAGAACCATCTAAAATATAATTATATTTTTCTGATGAAGAAGGCATCTGTCTTCAATTCCTTCTTCCATGTTTCCTTTTCTAGCCCTTACACTGTGTTGGCATTTTAGAAATCAGGTAAGAGGAAAGATTAATTTTTTTTTCATTGGTGGGATAAGCATAATTGTCAAAGCAGATAAATACACTATGCGTTTCTAAGGCCAGTATTCACGAGCAACACGTGCTATAGTTATTTGAATTCAGCTGTGGGAAAATGGCTGCTAAGTCCTTTACAGTTTCTCTGCACTCCCAATTCTAATTCCAGCCCTTCGCTGGTCCCAGAGCACAGAGTTGTTGGTTCAGCCCAGCAGGTGGGGTGAATCTGGAAATCCTTAACCTGCTTAGGAAAATCCCAGGGAGAGAATTTGAACTGTGTGGATCTTGGGGAACACATGCTTACAGGGCTCTCTGGACCCTGCAGAAAAACAGCATTAGAAAACATAGGTTTGTTTTTCCCTCTTTCCCGAGTTGCTGAGGACGACCTGAAATCGGGGTTAGGTCCTTTCTATTCTGAGGTTTGGTACCGAGGAGGGACTTTCTCTGGGGTCTCTGGCTGCTTCAACCCTCTGGCTTCAGGGCCACAGACTGCTATGTGGTTTTCAATCTCTGGGTTTCAACACTTAAAACAGCAAGTGCCTGAACACCACCAAATGGGTTTAAAACAAAACTCCATCCTTAAAAGGATTTAACATCAATGAAAGGGGGTGACGGAAAGACCCAAACGACCAGAGAGATTCCTGTTGAAATAAAGTTATTCAAGGAAACAGACAATGACATAAATGAAATGTAGAAAGAGAAATTTAAGATAATTCTAGTAAAGCATCCAAAGACCTTGAGGAACTAAAAAATATAAATATGATTTTTCTTCTGAAACCAAAAAATTCAACTGGAAGGAATGACCTTTATTGATACTTGAATTTATCACCTGGAAGAGCAAGTGAATGAGAAGCATTTGGCTCACACAGGAATAAGTTCTATATGAAAATCAGGAGGGAAATTAAAGTAGATTTGGAGAATACACAGAGGAGACCTAATGTGAATAAATGGCATTCCAGAAGGATAAAAAGGGTGAAAGTAAAACAATAGTTGCCTGCACGGTGTATGAAGTTTTCCAAGCCAAATAAAACTTTGTGTGTGTAGCTGAAAAGAGCTCACCATGTCCTCTGCAGAATATTGAGAAACACAAACTCCCATGTGCACCCCCCTCCCAGGAGTAATCTGATAAAGGTGACAGAATCACAAGGAATCTCACAAATTTTGAAAAAGAAGTAATAGAGCCAGAAGACGTGATAGTAATATCCATAGAGCACTAGAAAAATAGGGCTATGAAAAGAGTCATCCTCAAAATAAACACAAAAAACAACCTAATCCATCAAGATAATTTCCTGTTCCAGATACACTCCATCACGTTGTCCAGTGCATTTTCCTCGTGGCATTATGACTCTTCAAAATTTTCCTTTAGTTTCCGTTTCTATGTTTATCATCTCTCCTCTCCAGTAAGCTGTAAGATACCCAAACTGCAGAGAATTTGTTTGTTGAATCCTTAGCTCTGAATGCTAGTTGATTGACTCCCCTTTTTAGGCTTTAAAGTTTAAATTTTTGAACAATAATTTCTAAAGAGGAAAAATGTTTTCACTTTGTAAATGCAGGGTTTTTAAAATATGCTTCATGTCAGATTTTTTACCAGAGAAATTTCCAATGCAAGAACGCTGTTGGTTTTTTTGTTTGTTTGTTTGTTTTTTTCCCTGAAAACATAGATTTGAATGTACAGTTGTATCCCTGTATCCACGGGATACTTGTTTCAGGGCCTTCTATGGGAGTCTCCAAATCCACAAATGCCTTGTATAAAATAGCATAGTATTTGCACAGAACTGACATGTATCTCCAATATGCTGGAAATCATTTCTAGATTATTTGTGATACCTAATACAGTGTAAATGTTGTGTACATAGTCATTATACCAGATTCTTTAGGAGATAATGACATGTTTAGTGCAGATGCTATTTACTTAAAAGCAAGTTTTGATCTGTGGGTATGGAGCCACAGATATGGAAAGCCGACTGTGCATCCGTTGGAACAAGTGACTGCAGTGGTGGTGGACCGTTACTTGCTTTTCAGCACGGTGATGAAATTGCTCCTACAAAGCAGCAGGATGCTGGATGTTGAGGGTGAACTGTATGCCTGAGGAGCTCACAGTGCAGTGTATGTGAGCCCAGAGCGATACTCTAGTGTGTTCTCCATGTGTAGGGAGACAGGAGCACAGTGGGGGGTAGGCACCGCCTCCAGAGGCTGAGCACCTGGACCAGAATGTCTGCATCTGGGTCTGTTCACTCAATAGCAATGAATATGTAGCCACTAAATTCCTTTTTCTTCTGCTTTTATCGAAAGAGATCCAGTAAGTCTTTCCACATCCAGTGTTGAGATTTCCTAGGCTAATGAACACAAATCCTGAAGTATATGGCTAATTAAGAATGATATGGTGAACTCTGTGGAAATGATTAAAAGCCCACAACAGAAAGCGATGCAGTCTCTCTAATCTTCAGCTTTCCTTTTATAGGAGTGATTGTCATCATACTAAACGCTTAATCAGTATTTTTATTATTAGGTATAAAATGTGAAAAACAAAATGGAGCTAAAGAAAATGTTCTTCAAAAGGTTCCATGAGATTTACAATGCCTAGGGGGTTACTTAAAACAGCACTCAGGCCAACAGAAAACAAAAACAAACAAAGCACCCCAAACCAAAACAAAAGAAGACACTGCAGCAGATATGACCACAGTGAAAGAAAGGATATCTCAAGCCTGAAATGGTTCATAAATGAAAGCAGTTTGGGATTTGGTGTCCAACAGAATCGAGGTCCAGTAAATAATTTCAACAACTGTGTGATATCAAGAAAATCATCGAAATTCTTGAACCCATATTTCACATTTGCATGACCAGAATAAG